>NPHW01002607.1:0-52381 GCA_002240705.1 Elaphomyces granulatus
TCATTCCGTGTTAGCGTCAATGCCTAGTCTGAGGTCACTGAGGTAACTGCCAGGTTATTACCTCAGCGATTACCTCAGCGAATACGCACTTTCTCGACCGCTTTTGACAAATACCAACGCATGACCAATAAAATGAAAGGTATAAACTACAACCTAAACATTATTAGGTACTCCTCCTGACCAGCCCAAACCCCGCATCTCTCTTTCCACCTTTTAACACCCCCATCTGCAAGTTTGGAGTCAGTCGAAAACAACATCAAAACGTCTTCGCCTCCACAGATCCCTACATCTGCAGAGGGGGAAATGGATCGCAGAGAACGGAAACACAGTCATTGGCAGACTTGCCGCTTGGGATAAGGGAAATATGCAGGGCTGATGCTGACTCGCACCAAACTCTCCTCAGTCTCCCACCGCACAATTTCGGAGAGAGATATATATATCACTATTCATATATATTTCATAAGGAAAAAAGAAAGGAAGGAAGAAAGAAAGAAAGAAAGAACACTTGGAAATCGCCGGATGAGTGAACGACCCAGGTGCTTCTCACTTACGAACACGCAATCATATACGACTGGGATGGCCACTGCGTTGGTGGGCTGTGCACTGCACACTCCCTATGGTGGATAGTATTGATGATTGAAGGGCCACCGTAATTGACGTCGGCCAGTTTGCTGGTTGCTGCTGCCTACATTTTATCTCTTCCTCTCTCCTCCCTACCACCAGGACGATGGCGAATACTTTCCTTAAGAAGAATAAAAGATTAAAAAAGAAAAGAAAGAGTGCCGAAGAGAGAGAAAAAGCATGAGTGCTGAAGAGATTTTGATGAGAAATAGAAAATAAAGTTAAAGAAGAATGCAAGAAAGAAAGCAAACAAGAAAATTTCAACATTTCGCTACAGAATGCTGTGAATATCAAGAGGAACCTTTTGATCATATCCCAACAGTCAAATGTTCCTCGGTAGTAAAAGATAAAATTGAAGAAGAGATCCCTTCCATCCGCCCAATTTATCCATGTGGTTGCTCAGTGATTATCGTACATCCATGACCTCCAACTCCGAGAGACTCTGCCTGGGGAGGATGCAAGCTGTGGTTGTTCTGAATCCGTTCGCAATCAACATCCCGTTCTCACATTTTGTCTTGTGACTAGTTAACGAACTCGCTCAAGATAAAAGTCCAACGGACCACGCAATTAGTACGGCGTATACCCTCGACCCCGACCTCGATAACTCCCACGGTACGCTCCGCGAGGAGTATAACCACCAGCACGAGGGGCAAATCCACGTCCACGAAAGCCTGCCCGTCCACGGCCGCGACTCATGCCAGGTAAATTGGTACGTTTGGGAACGACCTATTGAACCAAAAGCGTTAGTTGATGGTGCCAGAGAACATAATCGATTCACGATAAAGAAGAAACGAAAGAAAATGATAGTTCCTTGCCTTCAAATTCCGGCCACGGAACACACTCTCGTTCAGCACGAGAGCCTGCGCTACAAGACTTGGCTCGGCGAACTCAACATAGGCGTATCTGCGGCTAAAGCATCAGCAAACTCGACCCGAAATCAGACTCCATGACAGGTATTGATGCATAGGACAACGTCCAGGAGGGAAGGAGGAGAAACGAACCCTTTGGGGTGTCCCGTGAACTTATCCAGGAGGATCGTCACACGGTTTATCGACCCGCAGCTTTGGAAATGAGCTTGGATCTCCTCGGGCGAGGCACCGTAATCAACATTTCCGACAAAAATACTACGGGCATCGATATCTTCTCGGTCTTCCCGCAGAGATTCTGACTGCTGGTCAAGACTGGCCTGCATCTCACGAAGTTTTGCAGCCTCGGACTCCATCTCCGCGACCCTCTTCTTCATTGCGGCAATCTCCTCCTAAGCAAGCCGCTTCTGGTTAAAACGCAGTCTCATCACACGTGGGCCAAGGTATCAAGAGAGATGTGTAGGTAGAGGGTTTGTGGAAAAGCACAAGCTCCGGCTCCTACGGCAGCGAAAACGTACCTCGTCGTCGCCCCCATCGTCATGAGTGTCCAGACGCTCGTCCCGGATTACATTTCCTTCCGTAGCCATATTGCTGACCCCCGAGGGCGTGTGTTCTTTCTGCTGGAGAAAAATTGTGAGGTGTTGTAAGGGATTAATAAAAATGAGTCGTGCCAGGCAACGAAGAGGGGCTGTCGGATAACTTTGACTGCGACTCCTAGACTCGGTTGGGCGCGCCCCGAAGCTTGGAGTTAAGAGTGTAATCGGGCGCCCTATTGAAGAAGCAAACTGCTGGAAAGGTTAAGAAAATAATGAGCCAAAGAGTGAATGAGATAAAGAGTTTGCTGCGAGGCGATGGCGGCGGCGAACAACTAAATTGAAGCCGAAGTGGTATTACTACTCTTTCTAGCTTAGCACCGAAGAGGGTTCCGCCCAGGCAAAAAAAAAAAAAAAAAAGGCCGAGGGCTGTGAATATCCATGGATGTATTATTCTGGTATGTCTTCACAATAACAATGACTAAAATAAAAATTTCTCTCTACTTCGTTTACGTTTCTCGGGCTGATTTCAATCCTATGCACTCTCAAATATGATAGTAAATAAGACAAATGGAAAAAACCCCCCAATAAAAAGGAGAACTCAATAACAATAGTAAATATGTATATATGGAGAGAGATGAACTGTTCAGTTGAAACTTCTTTCTACATGGCCGCAAATTGGTTGAGATTGCGACGGCAATTAGAGACCTTTTTTAGACGTCAACTCTAAGTGTTCTTTTTCACCAGACTAAAACTTGATGGAATCAAATGTCAATTAGGTAGCCACACGGAGAGCGATGTAACGATATATTCTTTCTTCTTTTTTCTCCCCTCCTTGAAGCGGCATCTCGATTCGAAAGTCGCATTGCATGAATGGAGTACGCCGTACCTTCATCTCTATCATATGAATAATGCTACATACCAGAGGCATTCTCCGAAAACGGTGGGGACCAAGTACCCGTACAAGGAAAGGAAAGACGTCGAAGTCCATTCTTGTCCGTAGGAATATGTACAAAAGTATGACTCCTAAAGGAACATCATTGTCATGAAGTGGCCACGCCATGCTTGCGAAATGATACTTTCTCGACAGCTACCGTTTCTGCTCCGCTTGCGTCGGTCTTAAGTTGGTAAACGTACAGTACCAGAACGTCTCCTTGGACCTGTTGAAGTCAGTAGGCAGGAACCCCCTATAGGATCCAGCAAAGACTTACATCCATTAAACAGAAACTGGGCGTCGGCTCCTCTCCCTCCGGCCAGTAGCCTGTGCTAAATGCACCTGTGGCGCTTCCCGGGTTAACGAAAAAACGGCCTTCCATTTCGAATGCTTCGAAGCGATGAGTGCCGCCCCACAACAGGATATCCACGTCCATCTGGCGGGCTGCGATCAGCAACGCATCTGCATCCCCAGGTGGAATAATCGTGTGGCCATGGGTAAAGCCGATGCGGAGGCTACCATGAGTCACGACCTTAGAGAGTGGGAGGTTTGGAGAGTCAACATCAAAGTTCCCTTTGACCAACTGCAAGTCGGGAGCAATCTGCCGTAAGAACTCGAAAGTCTCCCGATCTGTGAGGTTGCCGAGGCAGAGGATCTGGCCGATCTTGCCGGGAGTAAGGAGCTTCTTGAACTGCCTAGGAGTCAATGGATGAAATCATCGATGAGGGGACATCAATCCATGCATGCATGCCTTTGGAGGAAGATCCTGCGGTGGGGGTGGTCAATACATGAAGACCACTGGTTTGAGGGTGGGGAAGGACATACTGGCGCTCGATCGGGGATGAAGAGGTCGCCAATGACCAGCACCAGACGCGAGGTCATACTTTGAACCGGCAATAATTCTCAAGGACCCATTCCTGAGAAGGTTCGGATGAAGGATATGGGTAAACAAATTTGAACTATGTTACTTGGATCTCACGACAGGAGTTCCAGCATTATTCTTCTGCTGCGAAGCGAACGCTATGATATGCATACCTATCATACCTTACCTAATGAAAGCCCTAAGCCCTAGGCTAACATCCGATTTAGGACTAATTGTTTTCCCCCGGAAGCTTTCTCCAACCCAGTAAAGATACATTGTAGAGACATACATAGGTAGGTAGGTATACATCTCCCCTTCTGACAACTGACAAACATTTCTTCTCTTTGATCTTGAGCTTCCTTTTATCATAGTCCTTTTACCATCGACAATATATATTTTATACTGTTCAGCATCTTGCAAAGTCTCCCCAGATTGTTTTTATATACACAATAATACTATGATATAGGTATATGATACACCAGAAAGTAGAGTATAACCCTGGTTACCCTTTCTCCACATCAACATAATCTCTAGCAATTTGTGGTCGTCTAAAGGCCCGCAGATCGGAACACTGGCGTCCTCACGGCGGGCGAACCCCCGCCTCAGTCTGATTTCCAGACATCTCGATCAGCGACCGCCGCTCCCAGCGTTGAACACCCCTTTCTCGACAGAGAGGATCTCTGTCGACCCGGACGACATTGAATATCAACCCATCAGACAGCCCTTATTGACCGCTGTCACACCCAACTCACAGCCCAGTGTCAACACCAAAATGTCTTTCCAAGCTCCTCATAACACCCTCCTTATCCCAGGGCCTATTGAATTGGATGATGTAGTCCTACAGTCTATGGCTCACTACCCGTCAGTACTTTCCCATCGCCTAATACCGCCTACGAAGAAACAAGGTATTGTGCAAGAAAGGCTGTGTTCTAACCAACTTCCCCAGTGAGAGCCATGTCAGCCCGGCATTCGTCAAGACGTTTGGAGAAACTCTGACTCTCCTTCGAAGACTTTTCCAGACCACGAATCCGGCTTCGCAACCGTTCGTCATCAGCGGTAGCGGAACCTTGGGATGGGACATGGTGGCCTCGAACCTCATTGAGAAGGGGGAAGATGCTCTCGTTCTACATACGGGCTACTTCGGAGACTCATTTGCAGCATGCTTGGAGACTTACGGCGTCCGTGCCACACAACTGAAAGCACCTATTGGTGATCGACCTTCCCTCGAGGAAATCCAAAGAGCTCTCGTGGAGACACCCCGTAAGGTCGTCACGATAACACATGTCGATACCTCGACCGGCGTACTGAGCGATGTTAAGGCGATAGCGGAGCTTGTCCGTCGGGTCAGCCCTGACACACTGATCATTGTTGATGGCGTGTGTAGTGTCGGATGCGAGGAGATTGCTTTCGACGCATGGGATCTAGATGCCGTATTAACTGCTAGCCAGAAGGCCATCGGCTGCCCCCCAGGGCTAAGCATCATGATGTACTCTGGCCGGGCCATGGACCGGTTCAAATCGCGCAGGACGCCCCCGAGCTCTTACTACGCATCAATGGCAAATTGGCTGCCTATCATGCAGAATTATGAGGCTCTGAAGCCGTCTTACTTTGCGACGCCACCAACGCAGCTCATCCACGCCCTTCACACTGCTGTAACCAAGATCACCTCGAAACAGCTGGCCGAGCGCTTTGCCATCCATAGTCAAACATCCGACCGAGTCAAAGCTGCAGTTGCTAAGCTGGGCCTCACCCAACTAGCCGTCAAGCCAGAAAACCAGTCTCATGCCATGACGGCCATTCGGCTTCCCCCGGGCTTGACATCCGCAGACGTGTTGCCAGGGTTGCTAAAACGTGGAGTAATCTTCGCCGGTGGTCTCCATAGGGAGATCGCGCCCACGTACATTCGATTCGGCCATATGGGGGCGAGCGTGACCGACCCAGGACGAGATGACATCGAAAAAGCGTTGGTAGCACTCGAGGACGCGTACATTGAAGCGTTACGGGCTAAGGGGTTACAAGGGCAATCCTAGAGAAAAGAACTACGTATAGATAGACTTCATACATTTTTCTCTCTTCTTTCTGTACCTATCATACCTAATTTCAAATTCCACGTCGTTGGACTTGTGATCCCTTATACATATATCAAATCCTTTTTTTTTTTCTTTTTATTTCTAAACATGCAACAAACTAAGTCCATCATAATTATGGATAACAGCCCTTTCCATTTCAATAGTTTACTTTTGCTGCTTTTCCCTCATGATGATGATGGTGATGACAATGATGCACAATTCGGTGATTGCTATAATATATATATAGACTACCTAGGTATGATAGATAAGGTATAGGTAGTGTATAATGTTGGTATTTGAAAGTCGGAAAGGAGAGGATGGAAGAATAAAATCAATCATATCATATGTATCACACCCTAATAAAAAGTATGTATGTACCCCTGGGGATCTTTTGTTTTCTTAAAAAAAAAAAAAAGCCTGCCTTTACTCTTCAGAACGCCTGTATGCCAAATAAATACTCCATGAGGTGAGGTCAATTCTGCCACCTCAACCACGACACTGGCCAAACCCATCAATCAGCACAGTAATCACTTGAACCCCCCCAAAAAAAAGGAAATACAGTAAATAGGTAGTAAATAAAAAGAAATGTAAAAAAAAGGCCACGCCTAAAACACCGGTAACAGTTATAATAATAATAAGGACATACTACTATGATAAGAAAAGGAAAATAAATAAATAAATGCCAGAGACACAACCATACGGACTGGCGAACAGGCAGAAACGCAGCCGAATTCATTGTTAAACCCAACCGGAGGGTATGTTGTGCTATGCATTTATCGAGCAAGGCTATGAAAATCTTTACAAGGCCAAATGCCTGGGAATAAATTGAGAGAGAAAAACGCAATGAACATGTAATAATGGTTTCCTGCCTAATGCTTCCCACGCCCCCTCCAGCTTTAAGAATCCACTTCTCCTCTCCGTAACGCCAAGAGAGCTCGGACGTCGGTGGCATGTTGAAGTGCCTCGAGCATGGGGATAAGATGGAGCAAGCCGTTATCGGTGGGATCATTGATCCAGCCTTCAATAGGGATGGCATTATCTAAGCATTTGGATTAGAGATTGGACATGTTCAAAGAGGAAATCAAATTACAACGGGTGGAGAATGTATCGGGAAATCCTCCCATTTGCCCTCACCTTCATGAAAGATGTAGCTCATCGGGCTGTTATCTAGGATCATCACCTTGCTCAGGTCAGGTTCCACGGAGCTCAGATCCTTTATGTAGGCTCCATTCCGCACAGTACAGTGCTGTCGGTAATATCGGGCCTGGAAGAACTTCCGCTCCTGCTCGAGCCAGTCGATAACCGGGTCGGCATACTCTTGGACGCTGGCCGTGAAGACGACCAACTTATACCATCGGCAGACCTTGCGAAGAAACTCATCGCAATGAGGCCTTTTGTGAACATAGTATAGGATGGGGTGTTGGGGTCCCAGTGTCGTGGGCGGTGCCCCGGGGGCGACCGGCGCGGTCATCGGCGCGGCCAGCTTGACCTCTACCATATGGCCGCTGGACATCCGACCGCCCTTGGCTAAAGAATGAATCAGGGTCTCGTCTAGATCGACCACCAGAGTTTTCTGCGGCACCCGAGGGGCATGGCGTCCGCTTGGCAGTACGGTATACGATGGTTGACGCGGGGGCACCAGCGGACGGGGAGGGGTTGGCGCATGGGGATACTTTGTGACCTTTCGTGGCAGTGGCGAGGTGGGTGACTTGAGCGTCTCTGCGGTCACCGTTTCGGTGTTCAGGGCATCGTCATTAGATGCTAGGCCAATATCCGCACTTTGCGACCGCCGCTGTTTCCGTCTCTGGAGAGCCTCTTCATTGTGAAGTTTGATCCGGATCGAACGTCGCGGCGTTCCATCGTCAGTGGCGGGCTCTAGGTGATGTGATTTTGACCTCGTATGACGCCGGCCGCTGTTGCTAGGCACCCTTAATCCTTGTCGGTCGATCTCTGACTCCGACGTGCTAGAGACGATCGAATCCCGAGATACCGAATTTCGCGGCTTCCTCGCTGCACCACCGCCGCGCCGAGGAGGTGACCGGTCCAGACCTCCTTTGCCACCTCCACCCTTTCCACCCGTGACGGATCGGCTTGTGCGCGATGGCTCTTCCTCTGCCCCGTTTCCCTTGATCGAAGACCTGCCGGGGGCTGGCATCACTCGCCGTAGTTTCCTTAGCGGAGTCATGAGAGAGTATCGACCATCGTCGTCACGGAAGCCTCGAATGACGTATACGCCAGGGGCCACTAGGGTTGATAGGATGACTTTGACGGTTTCCACAACAACGTCGAAGAACCGTTGCGCGGCAACAGACAGCGTCCCTCGCGCAGGAAGCGGCCCGGGCTTCTGGAGGTCACGTAGCAGCAGTGGCGTTTTCTCATCGGCCACCTGCTGTTTCTCATCGCCCGGTTCCGCTGCTTGGTGCTGCGGGTACGCCAGCGCCTTCTCGTCGACACCGTCCACTCCGTGCAAGAATTGTTCGCTGTAGGACCGGGACTTGGCCAGGTCGTTGCATGGACTCCCAGCAAAGATGTCTCCGTGCGAACGAGACCGACTGCGGGACGGACTTGACACGGAGGAGGCCTGTCCCACAACTCGCGAGGACAGGATGTTCAGCGAGTTCATCTTCTGGCATATGCCATGGAGACGAACACCGGCCGCTGGTTATTTACCGGACCATTCGCAACTGTGGGTTCATCGCCTCCCAGACCTAAGGGTGGTTTGTTTTACTATTACCGTCACTGTGTCCGTCAAACAATGGCAATCTGGAAACCGGCTGTTATCGATATTCTTCTCTCGGAGAGGTGAGCTCAATATATGTGCCGGTGCGGCAACCCGTGGGGGGGCGGAATCAAGGTGGGTTGGCGTGTGGGTGAACAGATGAGAACGACAAAGCTGTAGTGACTGGAAGTAGGATCCTGGGAAATCGTTCAACAGAAGAATAAAGTGGTTATAGAAGAAGATTGAGGATTGGAGAAAAGATCATATAAGGAGGGAAACAATAGAAGAGAAGAATGACGGCGATGTGGGGAGCAACTCGTTGGGGCACAGTAAAGATGTGACTTGGATAGTTACTTTAGTGGTGCTGGATTAGTGTATCACGTGTGTCAACCTTTAACAAACAAACAACAACTTGACAACAACTGACAACAACATTCTAATAATGACAACACTACACTTGCACTCTCTACACAACAACACAACAACGACCACAATCACAACCACAACGTTCTTCAACACGACAGCAACTACATACATACCATTACAACCACCACTATCATAACCCCCAATACGGCTCGACGAACGCTCCTTCTCTGTACTGACTCACGAAAAGAAGATCAACTAGGGGTGGAAAGGGGTAGGAAGAAATAAAGAAAGAATAGGACCTCTCGGCCATGCCGTCCCCCGCCGTGGCCTTGACGCCAGGGCTGGCCTCCTTTCTCAAGTCGTTGAAGACAAATCCTATCGACACTTCCACTGATAACTTGGTAGCGTACGTCCCCCTGAGCCAGTGATGTTCTCACGCGCGCACTGATCCCAATTTTCCTGCCGCAGGCTTTTGAAGCGGCGACAGATCCGGCTATCGCGATCCTGCGCCATTGCCACGGCTTATCTGCTCTTGCGTGTGGTCTCTGCATATCGCACCACCGATGCCGCTAAATTAATTGAGCGCGTGCGGCTTGTTGGACGCAGACTCATTGCTGCGCAACCCAGGGAGCTTGTTGTTGGCAACATCGTGCGTCGCGTGCTGGGCTTGATCCGGGAGGAGGCTGAAGATGATGGCGACTGCGACTTCCTTCTGGCCAGCGAAGTCGGGTCAGATAGTCGCCCGCGTACCCCCCATGCGGCGGAAAGTCATTCTCCTCCCCGATTAGGACCACTGGCTTCCACCGGTCCGAGCCCACGCAAGCCCGATGTCGTGGAGGGACGAGATCGGGAGCATACCCTTATGGTCCCAGAAAAGGATCGCCGGTCGATGTGGCAACAGGAAGGCTCCGAGCGTTCGTCCTCCCGACCTCCGTTGTCCTCGTTTGCTCCCACTCAAACCCCACCGGTAGTCTCCATGTTCAGTCTTCTACAGCATCCGGAGACTGAATCCCCGCAACCAAGTTCTCCGCGCACCGCGTCTCCTGCAGGCAGGCTAACTGGCGGGCACGGTCCTAGCAAGGATATCCGGGCGGAGGTCCTTGGAGGAATCGAGGAGATCATCGATGAGCTAGGACAGGTCGATGATCAGATCGCGAGCTATGCGCTTGAGCACATCCACTCCAATGAGGTCATCCTCACCCACACGTCCTCGGCCACCGTGCAAAAATTTCTTTTGAAGGCGGCCTCCAAACGGAAATTTACCGTCATCCATGCCGAGTCGTATCCGAACGACCATGAGGCCACCCACGCTACCATCAGCGGGACCAACTCGGCCGATGAGGAGCCCGTTAGCATCGAGTCGTTTCAAAAATCGTTAATTGCCATCGGTATAACTGTAATCTTGATTCCTGATTCTGCCGTGTTTGCTATCATGTCCCGGGTCAACAAAGTGATCCTGGGGACTCACTCCGTCCTTGCCAATGGCGGATTGGTCGCCGCTGCGGGGACCCGGGTCATCGCCCAAGCGGCTAAAGTCCACCAGACCCCAGTCGTCGTTGTCAGTGGCGTATATAAATTAAGCCCGGTATATCCCTTCGACTTTGAGTCGTTGATTGAACATGGAGATCCTAGCAAGGTCGTTGGGTATGAGGATGGCGAACTAGTGGACAAGATTGACGTCGACAACCCCCTCTACGACTATGTCCCTGCAGAATTGGTAGATCTCTACATCACTAACCTGTAAGCCTTTTTCCTTAATGTGTTCCCCTTGACCTTTTATTCTACACGTCATGGTCTACTGAAAGCTGATGAATATGTCAGGGGTGGCCATGCTCCGTCATATTTATACCGAATCGTCTCCGATCATTACAGAAAAGAAGATATCAACTTGTGAGAGTCGAGAGGTACCCAGAAAATGATTTCTTTTTTTTTTTTTTACTCATGATACCCACGGTTCAAGAAAAGCGGGTGCAACTGAAGTGAGATTAAAGTAGGCACTTCAAAAGTAAGGAGTATGTTTTTAAAGTCAAAATAGAAAACTATAAAGGGGAAAAAGGAGAACATAAATGAAATTCGTTCTAAAATTGTTTTTGCTGCTGCAACTTTGCACTCATTAGACAGCACTATAATCGCTTCCTTTCTTTCCCCCTCCCCTAGACTTCTATGAACGTGGCTTCTCCTTCTTCTCTTTCCACAGAGCCTGCAAACCGACACCAGATACCTTGACCACCTTAAAGCGAACACCGGGGATATCACCCTTTGCCTTGCCCTTGCGACCAAAACCAGCAAGCAAAACCTCGTCGTTCTCGTCGATAAAGTTCAGACAACCGTCGTTAGGAACTACAATGGGGCGGAAATAAAGACTTTCTGTTAGCCTGCTGTTTTTGTTCGATATTTCTCGAGTTCTCATGCTGTTGAGGTAATAACAGGAACAGAACAGGGACAGAACAGAGATTGCTGGTAATTCCCCCCTCTCACCAATTCATCATGGAGAGGAGAAACAAGAAAGGGTTATAGAAGAATTCAATGGTATAAACACACCGAAAGCGGTAACTTTCTTGCCATTCTTAATCAATTGCACCTTGACACACTTCCGAATTGCCGAGTTTGGTTGTTTGGCTTCAACGCCAACTTTCTCCAACACGATTCCCTTAGCATGGGATGAACCACCAAACGGCGATGACTTAAAGGCCGTCCCGAGGAGGCGCTTCTTGTAGCCTAGAGAGGCCCATCGTTGATCGCGACGAGTGTTCCTCAACTTGCGAGCGGCGTTCAAGCCACGGGGTTGACCTTTACCCATCTTGGTGGTATTTCTTTCGTGGAACGGTTTCTATAGAGACAGAATAAGGGGAAACCAAACACATGTTAGATGACGGCTTTGGAATTGCAAGGGATGGGTGATAAAAAAGTCAGAATTGCGGATAAGTTGCGAGAATTTAAAATTGTGGTGGTTGTGTGTGTTCCTGACCGCAGATCTCTAAATGTGGAAAGATGGAAAAGAGTCTCCCAGAGTAAATGATTGAGAAAATACATACCTATTAAGGAAATAATTGCCAAAAGGCCGATGGGGGCTGTCGATGTCGCAAGCTTTGATTTGATGCTTTTGAACGAAGGTCAAAAATATGTGCGTCTTGGCTCTAAAAGCCGCTAAGCGAGCCTGGCCATATTCGGATCGGAGAAATATCTGTGCGCACCGGACGCTAGTATGTAACTGTCATTCATTGATACGACTAGTATCAGATATCCTGACCATCTTCTCAACATGGATTCGTCCTCGAGCACCAAGCCACAGTCCAAACCCAGCTCCCAGCGCCTCCCTCCGCCATCTCTGTTTCAAGGTCCACCGTCGCGCAATGCATCCAACATTTCCTTAGCACCCGCATTGCTTCCCAGCGCACATTCTGCAGCGGCCGCTGTTGCTCCTGATGCTGCAAAACCACCCCCTCTTCTAAGGAGTGGCCTGCCCTCGCCATTCCTCTCCCGAAACCACAACCAAGGCGAGGCAGATAGAGCAGAGGCGTTATGGCAGGAAATGCAAAACAGTCTTGCCGAGGTGGAACTCAGCGCGGTCAGTGGCGAACACGTTTTCGGTGAAGAACATCAGAAGGCCCTTGAGGATCTCCGGATGAAGCAGCTGAAACTTGCCCAAGCCTGGGCACGGAGCGAAGTAGATGAGGTCGTCGAAACCAAAGGTGCAGATGAGCACCATCCGTCTGCGGGGAAAACCGGGCGACCCGACTCTGGTGGAATGGGAGAGCGAGGAGCAACTGAACCTGCAACCGCGGCCGCAGCAGCCTTCAGAACTCTGGAAGAAGAGACGGAGAACGATCTTCAGGTCGCGCGTGAGCGACGAGATGCAAATGACCGCTATTTCAACCGTGTTAATGGCGGAGTACTTGATGTAGTGGCGAAGCTCGAGGAGGTTGCCCAAGCAATGCGCGCCGTGGAGAGAGAATCAAGGGATATCTGGAGTGATAGCACCAGTGAGCAGGCGAATATACCAGCACCGTCACTCAACGGATGAGGAAAGACTAGAGGCGGCACAGGACTCTCAATCTGTTTGGACTTCCATTCGCATGATGTGGAACTCGGCAGTATGTATCTGTGGGGAGCTCCTAGAAATTTATTCTTCCTTCTCTCCATTCAATTCTTGTTCGGCGCCAACCCCGACAGTGACACAACTCAACCTGTTGATCATCCGTGGTCCGAACTCGTATTAGGCGCAAAGCCCATAGACCACAGTTGCTTCAGCGACTTGTGACCGTTATGTCCCTCTACAAGGGAATTGTCATCGTTAAGGACGGATTTAAGCACGGATTTATGACATACATCTGAAAGAGGTCGCATTACTAAAATTGTAATGCTCCTTTTTGAGATTGATATATTTGTACACAGCATCGACACAGAGAGGCTCTCGTCTCAAGAGCTGTATCAAAATTAACAGCAATATAACATAAGGGCTTCAAAATATAAGAGGGTATGATATAGGTACACATAACAAGGTAAAGGGCCCCCTAGCAGTGGAACAATACCAAGGGCATTTATTCCTTTTTCACCAACCTTGTAATCGCTTTATATCCTTCAGCAGCCGTTCCCCTCACATCTTCCCAGCGTACCGCCAGCGCTTTCCTCGTCAACGACTCCGCTTCCTTGTTCCATTGATGCTTCAGTAGCGCCTGCCTGCTAGGTCTTCGTCGCTTGGACATGTCATCAACATCATTATCCTCTTTATACTTCTTCCCTTTCCAACTGTCTGCTTCGGATTGTAGATGTGCGAATTTTCGGTAGTATGTGCCGGCCGGCGAGGCGAGCGCATTCAAAATCTCTGTTTGCTCGCGGATCATAGCTTGTTGCTGAAGGCGATTGGCACGATGGACTTGGACGCTAAGGTAAAGAATGGAAGAAGTGAGGGCAAAGCCGCCGAACTATCATAGTTACTCGCAAGGTTAAGAGAGAAAGGAAAAAGGATGGAATTTTCTTGTTCTGTAATTTCAGCAGGGTGTCAATAACGTACGAAACCAGCCGCAAACCCCATTTTCTGTAGCTTTTTTTGGAATTGGATCGTGTCTCGATAACTTTTATGAGTTTTCGGGACGTATGATATTGTCGTGGAGAGTCTGAAATGTTTGCGGTAGAGTACAGCAACTGAGCAAATATATAATTAACATACATTCAAGTAAAATTGGTACATACCTAGGTAGGAACTACCTAAGAGAAAATAAATAGAGCCCCAAGCAAGATCGTTGTTGTTCATTGATAGCTAGTAGTATTACTCTATTAAATGAAGAGAGAAGTTCGGTCTATATACCTTAGGTAGGTACATATATCTATCATACCTTCATTTTCCATCAAAGGCACCCGACTCATATATAGCTATCTCGAGGGGCAATCAAACAATGGCAAAAACAATCGTTGGATTTATTTTATCATATGACGATAATAATTACTACTAACTAAAGTAACCGGCGGCTTTTACGGAGCCGAAAGGCTAATAAAATCCTACGATACGATCAAGGCATTACCTAGCGATCAAGCCAATTTGAAGGATCCCTTGCAGAACAAATTTCACCACTGCCACCTCTACAGCAAACATGGCAGGCGGTGCAGCCAAATACCGCCATTTGAGCCGGAGCTCCTCACATCGACAAGCGTTGCTGCGGAATCTTGTCACTTCTCTCATCAAGCATGAGTCGATCACGACCACTTGGGCCAAGGCCAAGGAGGCTCAGCGGCTCGCCGAGAAGGTCATTACCCTAGGGAAGAAGAACACGGAGGCAAGCAAGAGGAGAGCATTGGAGATTTTCTACGTATGTGTGACTCGACATCGTTTCCGTTTTCGAAGCTCCAGGGAGTGATTCTCTCAATCATGATACCCCGGCTGTCACTCTCTTTGTCTCCTAGGATATTGATATAGGAAAAAAAAAAAAGAAAAAAAAAAAAAAAGTCACCTCGCTCACTTCTTACACATCTAGACTCCCCACGAGCTCCTCCCAAAACTCTTTGGCAACCTCCGTGAGCGCTACGCAGACCGTCCTGGCGGATACACTCGCGTCCTCCGGACTGAACCCCATACAAAAGACAAAGCCGCCAGTGCAATTCTCGAGCTGGTCGACGGTCCCCGAGACATGCGGTTTTCCTTGACTGCGCGGGCGTTAGTCAGGCAGCGAGCACGGGGTATGGAGACACTGAATGAATTGACGGCCATGAACGTTCGCAAGGTCACCCGCTTCAGAAAGAACGGTATCGAGGATCTAGAGCAGGAGGTCAAGCGGCAGGAAAGTTTTGGAGAGAAGCAAGAAGAGAAGCAGCATCGAGATTCTAGCGAGAAGGATTAGTCTGATTTTATTTGTATTGTTGTCCCCATTCTTTTTTCTTTCCTCTGGCCAGCTCCTGTCATGTCAACCTTTTTTAAACTTCAGCCTTCTATATTCCTACCTTTTATCCGGTCATGGTCGTTGCTGCGCTACATGCTTTGGGTCTGTTTACGATGGGGCGCTTTGTATTCTATGTAATATATTAATGACGTTAAGAGGGAAAGAAAAAGGGGAAGACAAGAGGAATATGGCATATTACTATGCAGGCATCACGTCTTTAATCATCTTAGCGATGAAATGATGTTCTACGTGTATACATAGGTCCATATATGTAGTTTAGAAATTTAGTATTATACCATGCTTTTCTTTTAACCCAGGATTCTAGCAACAGGACAAATAAAAATGAAACCCCAATCTAAGGGGGAAAAAAAAAAAAGCAAATTCTTTTCCATGAATTTTCTCAATGTGTCTGGCCATAAACACGGTGAAAAGACATGCCATGATAGTATTTAGCAGACCCAAAGTAATGAACCGTCTATCATGATGCCCAGTTATTGTCACACCGCTTTCGCCTCTGCCTATTCTCCGGTTCAGCTACCAAGTTTTTCTCCTGCCTCTATCCGCCAGAGTCAAGGATGTGCGAGAAAACCCCGTGGTGAGATTATGCCCCTTGAATGCGCCAACCATGAAAGCAAATATGATACTTGCACATTATAACCAGAAGTTTCCCAGCTACGCCGCTCACCAGGGGTCCTGCCACTTCCATTGCATCCGAATTAACCACGCCATGCAGCAAGATGCAAAAGAGATAAAAAAAAAAGTAAACCAGTAATAAATCCGTTGGCAAATGCTCAATTTGACTTGGGTAGACTTGTGGCCCCAGAGACAACAAGTGGTCCATTTTTTGAGGCAGGCAGCATATTTGAGTACGAGTTGGATGATACGGAAGTGTTACGGTTCTTCATATCGAAATCGGAAGGCACTTCCGACGGCGGAGGCTTTGGAGGAAGGTGAGACGGAGTACCCCACTTCGCAATTGAATCCTGACTGCCCGATGGCGCTGCGCGTGCCACATTGACGTTCGAATAAGCCACGATATTGGGGCCTTTATTGCTTGCTTGAGATGACAGACGAGCCATTTGGCCTTGAGTGTCTTGAAACGCCGGCCATTGTTGTTGAGTACCAGCTTGAGGATTACCGTAGGAATTTGTCCCATGTTGATAGTTCTTTACGGGATAGCGGGAGGGAGAAGCACTGCCAGGGACGAAAGATCGGGTCTGGGGATTGAAAGAAGACCTCGGGTAGCCTCCGGGGATTGGGTGGCCTCCGGGGTTCTGCATTGTGGGAGTATAGTGCTGACCAGGAATCTGAGCGTAAGGATATGTAGGCGGGCTAGATCCCATGGAGGGAGGAGGATAATTTGGCCAATGTACAGGAGGGGCGCTCCGCTGATTTGGCTGCTGGTAACTTCCCTGGTAAGGTGGCGATACCCATGTTGAAGACGTTTGTTGGAATTGGGCAGAATTTGGAACAGCGTAATTATTCATAGCTGGCGATGACCTTGTGGATGCTTGTTGGCCCATCATTGGCGGCGGCTGACTGATTGAAGCAAACGCAGGGAATGGAGATTGGGGCGGCATAGGTCCCTGCCAAGAGCTATTTTGACCCATATGGGGAGGCATGGCCATTGGATATTGAGGAGTGGAATTCATATTGAGATGAGGCGGATAAATGATATTATTTTGACCATTCGACACATAGGTCATAGCAGGCGCCGCGCTAGGTCCTACTATATAGGGATTTTGGGTCGCAAAAGACCCGTCATGGATTCCAACGTTCAAGGGGACTTGTGCATTGGTATAAGGCATCCCAGGCACATAAACGTTGAACTGCGACCTTACTTCAAAGCTGTCGTCGTGAGGCATTTTTTGCCTGTAGTTCTTCTTTCGACCGCTAGTCGAGCTTGAACGTGACATATTGGCGCTCTGGTCGCCATTATTGGCATCGGAATTTTTTGATTCGGGGAAATCACGAAATATCCTTTCTCTGGCCTCTTGATATTTTGCCTCTCGTTCTTCTCTCGTCATTGCAGCCCTGTCTTTGGCCGGAGTAGCGCCGGCAGACGAGCCAGTACGTTCCTCATCGTTTCCCCCATCGCCTTCTAACTCGGAAGCGGCTTTTGAGGGAACAGAGGAGCTCGCTGCAGTGCTAGGCCCAGCAGAAGGTCGATCAGCGTTCTGATCGGCCCGGCGCATAATCTTCATAGCAGGGGCGTTTGGAGGCGGAGTGTTGTTGGCAGCTGTGGGTCGTAGCATAGACAACGGTGTTGGTCTACAAATTTGTCAGCGGATAAAAGACGGAACGAGGGGCCGAATGGACCCCACAATCTAGAAAATGGCGTCCTGTGTAATCGAACAGAGGTCACGTTATTATCAACAAAATGAGTTAAATGGTAATAATCCCCCAATCTATGAGCAAGGAGGCGTCCGAAGGCGTTCGACGGTGGAAGTTCCAAGGATTGCTCTCTTTCGAGGATGATTAGAGTCGGTAAATGATGACAGCTGGGTCATAAATATCACTTACTTCGAGTCCTGGAGGAATATTCTGATCTTCTCCTCTAGCTGTAGTAAAAGGAGACGGTCCTTGGGAGAGTTCATTGCCTCCAAAAGTTTGTCATCTGGCTCTGGGGGGAATACATGTAACATCCTTACGCCCTGGAAGTTGTCTGGATTGACCATGATAAAATTATTAGCAACAGAATCTGGTGGGATTGCTCCGGTCATTTGAAGATTCCCATCGGCAAAGCGAGGCCCCGCGCCTGACACAGGACCGCAAACTCTCTGCGACTTCCCATCCCGGAATTGATCTCGAAATCCACGAGCACCCGATTCAGAGCCAGTGAGCGAGTTTGGCGCCCCAGAAGCGGGCCCAGAGAGGGATTCCTCTTCATCCGCCGCTTGGACGCTAGCGCTGTCATCAGGCCGCAAAGAATCCTTCTCATCCAGGGCAAAAGTAGTGACAGAAGCCATACTCTTCGAGTCAAAGCTGGTTGGCTTTGTGGAAGAGTTAGAGAGATGAGTTTGATCGTCTTCAAAACACGTCTCTCGACGAAGTACACCGTTTTCCCGTCCATCTGCGGAAGACTCTGAATCTCCCAGTTCCCTTTTTCCCGTCAGCTCCAGGCGGCGCACGGCTCTGTCGAGGTCATCAACACGTTGGTCAGCCGACATGCCATCCTGTCGAACATCAGGGAAGGTGTGCAAGCTCGATGGTGTTGCGCCCGATCTTTGCGACACAGGCGGATTCCCAGGTCCGGATGAACGCGAGTTGCTCGGCTCATGAGATGCAGCAGATGCTTGCAATTTGCATGGTGGGGGCATGGCCGCTATCTAATCAATTGGTCAGACAGGATCCTGTAAGCAGTACGAGTTCTGACGCGCCTTTGCAAACGAAAGTCGGTTGGTACTTCTCCCTGCTGTCTTGGACGCCATCATGTACACGGTGACGGAAGGACACGTCGGGGAAGGACACCACGTAAAGGATTATACTTGACCACTATAGAATAGATAAAGCCGACACTCGGGCCAAGACCAAATCGCTAACAAATCTCGCTTCACAAACTGTCGAACATATAGGAGACATATCTCTGGAATGCGGCAGTCGCCATTGGTCTAGTCTCCCAAAGTCAAAGCAGAGCAAGGTCTCTAGCACGCGGGGCGATTAAATGAGAGTTTCCCGAGACTGAAGTCAGTCAAATATCCCAGGTCGGTCAGGCTGCCTTGTCCAGCGTCAGAGCGATTTCATCGTCGAGGGAAGAAAGTTCTTTTTGGTCGGTTCTGGAGAAGCCCAGATCCACACCTTACTCACAAGAAGAGCGATTGGACGCTCGAGGGACACGTTGCGCACATGCAGGAGATGGTGATGCCTAACGAGGGGGAGTCAAGACCGTACGTTGAGCTGGGCCGATGTCTGCAAGGCAGGTTGTTTAAAGAGGAGTTTCTTTCGTGGGGTTTGGGTTTTAGTTGGCCGCCCGGTGGTTGCCGCGCGCATATTAGGCTAAACTCGGCCGCCCGTTTAGTTGGCGGTGAGCCGTCCTATCATAAGTCGATCAACATTAAATTTCCAATAAGGTAATTATAACCCTGCTATATATGTGGAATTTAATGGAAAATAAAATATCTAAATAAAAAACCTACAGAGTACTATTTAATATCACTCACATTTGATCCTTCCCTTTTCGCGATATCGATCACTTTATACCTTTTCGCAGACAATTGGTAGCTGGAATTAATGCAATCTGCCTCTTCCTTTCTCTCTTTTGTATACAGTATCGACTTTGGTAATACAGTAGTTCCAAGGCATATATAAAAGATAGATCTTTTGATCAGGATGAAGATCCACCTCCCATTTCGGCTCCCCTGACGCGCAGCGCTCGTTCCTTGCTAAGATCAGCTCTGATGATGGTTAACCTGGCTGAGGCTGGCTCTTTCGCAAAGGATCAAATTATGGAGTCAAGATCGAAACGCCAGGACTGCAGGGGAACGAGTCATCGCCAGCGACGACTTTGCGCCAGACGAGCTTCTCAAAGGATTTCGCTCCATAGTGGTCCTTTGCCAAATTGCGAAAGAGCCGGGTTCAGATCCATCTTGTTGTCAGCGTTGATCTTACATCTTGCGAACATACCCGAATCACTTTTCAAGACTGTTGATGGGCTTCCACCAGACGTTCTCATTCTCTGCAAGGGACTGTTCGTGCACCAATGTAGGGGCACCAATGTAGGGCGCACCCTCCTTCCTGCAACATGGAATTTTTCTGCCATCCATCCGATCCGGCGCCACTGCGTTCGTTCCGTAACTACTTGGGACCAGGATATGCACGCCGTTCAACTTCAGAGTGGTGGACGTATACCCCTCATACCCTGGAGGACAGTACTTGAACATGACCTTCGTTTTCCAGAACCCCTTCGTAGGGAAGCTCAACAAAGTGGTGCTGTTCGTGTTCTCGTTGTCGTCAGTGATGGGCGGAACCTCTCTAGGTCCACTGAAGAGTTTCCCTCGAGGGTCGGAAATGGACTGACCGCTGGATTTAGACCCGGGCTTCTCCTCGATACTCGAAACGGAGCCTGGGATAACGACACGTCTAGTCACCACTCTGAGTGTCTATGGGTGCGACGGAGAAGGTGGGGTGCTGTACGATGCCACTCTGCGCTTCTGCTCCATTATCCTTGTCCGCTTACCTCAACTATCTCGTCCTCATCTTCTCTACCAGTGAAGCCTTGCCCATGAGCAGCCTCCTCGGGTGACATTGTGCTGCCCAGACTGAACATGGATGCTGTCTGCGAAAAGTGGAACACGGCTCGGAACGAAACGGGGAGGATGATCTCTCACCGTGCAAACTGGCAACCGCCCACGGCGTTGCTGCGCCTTTAAGTGAGGCAGGCATTGAGACACTCTCCACCTAGGACAGGACCTCACCGGTGGGAACCAGGCCCTTGATGACATACCCAACAAACATAGAGTCCACGCACGACATCGATATGAGCTTGCATTTGTCCACTACCCTGGAGACCTCACACCCCAGAACAATGGACAACACTACCAATACGGTGCGTCCCTCTATTGCGGTGATTGGACGTTCGCTTTCTTCTCTCACATACTTACATGCCGTGAAGTACAGGTTGCCGCATAGCGTCACAAGCAGGCGTTATGAGCAGATGGCTAAACCTCATTCTCGCATACACACAGGAACATAGGAAGTCCGTCTTATCCCCTACGCCATGCCTTCGACGCCTGAGGCATAAACGGCAATACTCTAAGTCACCAAATCAATTTCAATAAAGACAAGATGAAGTAACTACGTCACAAGCTATACTTATGCAAAGTTTTATAGTGATCCGGCTTGATATGGTGGCATGGAAGGACACGGTTCAAACTGAGGTGTTCTTGTGCACAGAAATCAGGAACATTGTGCCCCACCACGACACTATATTAAGCCGGATCGGTGTAAAAATTTGAATAAGTATAGCTTGTAGCGTAATTACTAAGTATTGCAATTTTTATCTTTATTGGAACTGATTTGAGGACGTTGTGGAATTGTTATTTCCGTTGATGCCTCGTCGAAGGTATTGCCGGCGTAGGGGATAGAGCGATTGATTCAGATCGAGCTCATACACACACTAGACGGCATCCACGTTTATCTTTTCACAGAAGACTCTTCTAGTCAAAGCGTCAGAGGTGAAGTCTGGTTGTCGTTAGGTAATAATCCATTGGATATCACGCCCATAGAGCAGGAGGCCTTCGACATTATCCTACCCACCTTCACGTGGTTGTTCCCGGTGATGTTATTAAACAGCGACATGTTGACGGTCCTCTTTGCCAGGTCAAGTTCATAGCACGCTACCAGGCCCCTGTTCATGTCAGTCAACGAGTAGTCTGGAATGAGGTTGGACGCCCCAGAGAGCGCAGCCACCGCCATTCAGAGAGCGCCCCCAGGGCTCACCAGGAGCATGCACCTAGGATGAGATATGGGATCTACCGCAGCGTTGCCCACAGACCACATGTACGATATCATTTTTCGCACGTCGGGGAATAAGAGGTGCAAAAAGTTCACCACCGTTCCTTCTCCAGGGAATACGAAAGGTCCTGGTATGTGGAAATGGTCAGCAGGTTGCACATAGCAAGTATATATCTCTTCCATACAAGAAACAGGATACCGGATTTGAGGGTGTCACAGATGATGTCCATTGTATCCCACTTGGACCCCGGGAGAATGATGATTCATGAAGAGTTAGCAGGAATTGGGGGAATAGGTATCTTATCTCCTTGAACTATCCATCGAGGCCTACGGCCTGCGGCTCTACACGAAAATCCTGAAGTGGAGTCTTCACGACACGAGAGTCCATTTCGAATAAGTTAAACGTCAACTTGCTAACCCGTCGCTGCGTGCTTACACTAAAATGTAAGTCCTAACGTGGGGTTTCGTGATGCTGAGATTGTTGATCATTTTGGAAGACATGTGGTATATGGCAAAAAACCGGAACAGGCGAATCGCCCGTCTATTCAGAGAACCAATGAAGCTGTCCTGGACACATTCAGTCTCCCATCTTCCTCCAATTCTTTACTGAAGGAGCCGTTTACAATTGTCTTAAATTTCATAGACGCGTTGTCCAGATGTGGCTGGAAATACAGGCCATACACAAAGTCTGGTATGTCAGCGGAGCGTTTCACAGGGGGTTCGACCTTGGTGAAATTCAGGCTCCTATTTTCCTCAAAGTACTCCACCCTCAATCGAAATGTCCCTATCTGACAGAGTTGGAACGGCAGAACTTCAGGATTTTGGGATAGTACGGCGACACAGACCTGCCGAGCTTTACTGTGACGTTCTAGATGAGAGTCAATCCATAATCAATGGGAGATAAATGCCCTTTTCCTGGGCTTAGCCGATTGAAATGTTGTAGGTAGCCAAGTAAAACACAAAGTGTCATTTGTATAGCTTGAATCAGATACACTAACTTATATAGCAATATCATCATCCTGAATATTGGTGAATCAATGTGTCCGGATGTTACTCTGATCCTTTAGCCACGACCAACACTAATACGAAGACCTGTTTAATACGTTATGACCCATATTCCAAATCTCGGCCTGATCAATCTTGTATTCATCGGTAATAGCTTTATACTTATAGAAGAATTCGCGAATCTTGTCTTTCAATTTCAATTGACTTTTCCTTCGGACAACAAATTAAGGATGTCGTTTAATCCAATGATTTGGCCAATATTACCGACAGATAACTACTAGTAGCTAAGAGCTTAATACAAGACGCCGTTAGAATTTCATTGGCAGCAACCGACATATTATGACGGCGGACGCAAATTGATTATCCAATTTGAGATTGATAACGTCGCGACTGAAAGGAAAGGAAAAAGGAAATACCAAATGAAAGATAAAATCCCTCGATACTAAAATCCCTTCCACTCGGTATTTCCTTTTTCCTTTCCTTTTAGTTACCTATCATAGCAGGGCAAAGGTGGGGCTACGTACCTCTAAGCTCAAGCAAGCTTAGACACATTAAGTTCCTAACGATAGTACCACGTGATTTCATTTCTTAACGATTCTGTTATAGTTAAGACGGACGTTTGGACAAAAAATGGACAGAAAAAATAAAAATAAAAAAACAAACACATGTGGTACATGGATCGCGCGACAGTGAGTAAAAATACCTGCAATAGTACGGTCGAGCGTGTGTCTCGGTCTCTTATGCTCACTGCCAGTGTCGGCAATAGATCCCTCTGACCTCCTAGTACAATGAATCGATATCGCAACGTGCCTGGGCTGCGTGGCCCGACCAAGGCCTCGCAGCTCACTCTATGTCAGAAGTGTTTGAAACGAGATATGTCTCTCAAATCTCAGATTTCGTTCCGCGACTCAAACTGACCGAAAGTACGGCACTACAGTTTCGAATGCAAAGTCTCTGCGCAAGAGCGGCCATATATATCACGCCCATCTCGCACCCAGCAGTTGCAGGACCCTGCTCTTGTCCCGAAACTAACGTCTGAGGTTTCGAATGATCTACAACGGACGTATGTTAACCACAATACCTCTATTGCATTTGGACTCTTTCTAATCCCGACTGGGTTCTTGTTAGAACGGGTGTGGCAGATGAAGTGCTCGCAATGAAAGAGCAGGAGCGCGGCCGAATAAGGTATCCAAGTAATCAAGATGAAGGTCAACATGGTCTCATTTCTTCAAAAAAACGAACGAGATCTGTGTCGTCATATTCTTCAATTTCAGCGTCAACCATATCGACCAACCTCTCCCGTTCTCCGTCTCCAAAGCATCGTCGAAGGTACGATTCGGCAGATAGTCAAGAACGCCACCTGCAGAGGGTAAAATCATCATCACCCAGCCTGTCAAAACAAAGGAAGAGAAGATATAGTGAAAAATCGTCGAGATATTCCTACTCGTCTGGATCTTCAGTAGGGAGAAGATCCTCGCGCATCAGAGAACGGAGGGATGAGAGGAATATCCGCAGGCGGCGTAGAGAATCAAGTCCCGATGAGCGGGGTCGACGGCGTGACGACTCGTCAAGACGAGGCAGCTGGAGAGGTAGATCGCACAGCCAAAGCAGAGACAGAAGCCGCATCATGAGAGGGAGACGGTCCCTGCCTCCAGTGCAGCGAAACACCACGGACCCTCAGAGATCGATTCAAGGTTCTTATAGGCCGTTGGAAAATGCTATAGATCGGCGGTCTGAGCACCGAGAGAGGAATCGCGCTGGGTATATTCGAGGTAATCCATCTGCTTCACCACAACGGGAACGCAGTTTAAGTCCATTCAGCAAGCGGTTAGCTTTGACCCTCGCCATGAATACTAAAAGATAATCTGTATGTATGAAAAAGATGCATCAAAGCTCCATTGGTTAAGAACGGCCAGCAGGGTCCGAACATTCTTTCTTTGTTTCCCTTTCGTTTCTTTTTTTCCGTTGCTTCCTTATAGAAGAATAAATACATGGACAAATACCCCACCCATCAATGTTACAGCTATTCATACAGCTATTATTATTCCAACGCTATCTATGCTCCCCACAAAAATTTCCTTTTCATTTTCAACGTAAACGCCGTAGAAGGATACCCATGATGCTAGCAAACTAGTTGAAAAGTGGGGGTATCAAATCGGATCTTCCATTTCTCCTTGCTCTTCTTTTGCCTCTTCTTGCTCACGTACATGGATTCCCTCGACTAATGTTTCCCCCTCGATCCCAAACTCCTCGCCTTGCTCCTCTCCGTTGTTCATAGATGCTCTTCCTCTAGCAGCACGCTGCGCAGTCTCTATGCGCTGTCGTACTAGCTTTGCAAGCGCGTTCTCTGTCCTCACATTAAGTATTCTCATCCTTTCATCAAGATGCCGCTTCAGGTCCCAGTTCGGCTTCCGCGGCTGTAGCTTGAAGAGATCGATTGGTTTGTCTGCCGCCTCCTCCTCTCTTGTTTGTTCTGCGGTTTCCGTAGCTATCCCGGACGCCTGTTGCTCTAACGTGATCTGTCCTTCGGTTGGTGCCTTCTCAAATCCAAGCCTGGGACCACGAGTCTCTGGGTCATAATTGCGGCCAGAGAGAAAAGAGGGGACGACATCGGATGTCGAATCGGCAGGTTGCGCATCCTCGAAGGGCGCCTCCCCTACCGGCGCTGTTTCTGGCTGTTTGCGTTTAAGAGCTGCGAGCTTTGCAAGCCGTGCTTTGCGCTCTGTTGCCGCAGCTTCAAGAGAGGTATGGTTGGAGGACATGCTCAAAAGGCAAGAAAGCCAGCAGAACGATGGTGAAACAATAGGTTCTCAGAGCCAGAAACCTCGTATTGATTAAGAAACAAATTCGTCGTTCCTTCGTTGGGACATGAAGGGGTAAAACCACCTGAATCTTGTGGCTTCTCGTCGTTTTTACAATAATATTATATGGTATGATAGTACATAAAACTAAACGTCACTAACTAATAATGTAACTACGGGTGAATCAGCCACAGGCCCACAATCAAGCCACAGATTCGTTCTCCGCAACTTTTTGATCCAACAGGATCAAGTTCCTGCTCGTTTCCTTCTCAAAATATCACACTCAATGTCTCTTCCCCTGGAACTCTGAATGTCATTGTGCCAAAGCAGTGTGGTTCGCTGCCACTTAATTGCTCGCCCCCGGTTCAGTACATACTGCTGTAAATCAGCTATCAGGAAATGGCATCAAGATACCGTTGTGCAGCCCGCACGACGATACAATCACAGCATATCGGAGTCTATGTCAGCAAACTTATATGGATCCGAATATTGCGACGGTAACTCGGGTCCCGGTATCATCGGTTGCCGCGATGTAGATGGAACCTCAATGCAGGCTGGCACTTCAGGCGATTCAGCGTCAACACAAGACTCTCATATAACAGAAAAGCGTGTATTCGAGAGAGGCGACGCTTTGGAGATGGGAAATTCTAGACTTCCGATTGCAACGACGGTACAGAGTACTTTTGAGCCAATAAACCAAAGTGATGGCGGCCTTTCGAATAGTGATGGAAACATCACACCGACTATCCAACGGAATCGGAAATCAGGGGAGGATCAGACCTCTTTATATCAAGAACGCACTCGTCGACGAGTCATTCACACGATCAAATGCGCCCAGAAACTATTGAAACATCAAGGTAGAGTCATAGGACTTGAAGCATTCCGCCATGAAGTTGTGACGAGGCTAAATGGAATGTATCCGTATACACCAGTCTACAAGTATTGGAATTTTGCTTACACCACATTATATACTGCCAAATTCCACAACAGGGAGTGGGAGCCGCCTAAATTGTGGGAGTTGGACCAACAGGGAATGGACCTCATCCAAATCCTTGAAACCGATTCCTTGGAGGCGTTTATGAATGCATGGAAGAAAATAGGTCCGGGTAAACATTTATCTTACTGGCCACGGTTGGCGTTGCATTTGCTGTGGAACTCACCTAAGCTTACAGTTGAGTTCTTACTTGCCACAACTATTGAGCCGTATCCCCCTTTCTTGATGCTTATGGATTGTATCATCTATCTCTACACATTCCATTATGGGAGGAGCGATGACGAACGATATCGGACTGCCATTTCCCTATGTCTGGATCCTGAGAGATGGCCCAGTATATCTTTGTCACAGCGAGGCATACGGACATATCTTATGCTTTCTAAACATGTTGATGTTTCCCGGGCGTTCAAACTGATACGGGAACGTGAAATTCAGATATCTGCGGAGACAGCACTTTGTTTCATGACACGTTTCACGGATTTCCGAGATATTGAGAAGGCGATAGAAGCGTTGGGCCTTCTACCGTGGCTGAATCAACCGGGATTTACTTTGGACACTCCGGTAGTGCTAATCCACTGCAGTAAGCTCCTAATGCTGGATACTGTGCAAGAGCAAGAGGGAGTACGCAACTTCAGAATCCTTCCTGAACTTCTAAAATTGGGTGTGCGACCTAACCGGGAGATGATGAATATCGTCCTAGCAAATGCGTTTAAAACTGGTGATCCGCAATTGGGTGAAGACATGTTGACCTACATGAAGGATCGAGGCTTCGAATTCGACTCATATACCTACCTGACCTTGCTTACTGATGCGGTTGCCCGTGGAGACCGTGAGCGTCTTGATGCGCTGCTGCAGGAGATTAGTCCGATGGAAGACCTAAAAGACAACCCTTATATCGCCAGCAAGATATTTCATGCTCATTTCACTTTTTCCGCGAAGTACATTTACTCAGATATGAACCCGGCCGAGTCTTTCTCCTCCAATCTGGCCATGTACTCCCGATTTTATGATCTTACCCCTCTGAAAGAGCTTCTGATTATACCTCATTCCTACACTGCTCCAGGGCACTCAGCCAATTCTAGACCTTCGACTGTCGCTTTGTACGTCATGCTTGCGACATATTTGCGGTGCAACAGAAATGTAGAAGGAGCTTATCGAGTGTACTGCCGATTCCGACATCTTGTCAAGCAGGGTCACGAAACGATCGCACCCCTAGCAGAGACCGATCACTCCTACAATGAATTTATATGTGCATTCCGCCATGACCCAAATGCATTGCCATATTGTGTTCAAGTTGTTGAAGATATGCTGTTTTCCGTCTCTCAGCCAGCTGCGATCGGAGGATCGAAAAGCCGTCCGTTAGCCCATACGAAACCGACCAGCCGGACCTGGACAATCCTTCTGAGCGCTTTTGTTTTCAACAGGCAGCTACGGGGAGCCGAGAAGGTGAAAGAAATGATGAAGAAACACGGTGTTGAATACAACATGGTCACATGGAACACAATTATCAATGGCTATGTAAATTCGCAGATGGTTGTTGACGCCGCTGAGTCTATCAAGGGGATGGAAGAACATGGCTTCTCTATCGACGCTTATACATTGAAGTGTTTGCGCTATCTAAAAGACCCCGAGAGCTTGAAAGTTGCCATTGAGGACCTAGATAGGAGAGGCGCAAAGCAAGGTGAGCCCTCGGAACTTGATGAAGAGGGCGAAAATGAACGTTTACTTGAGGAAGGCCTAAGGCGTCTAGCGACAAAATCGAAGGCCAAATCACGAAATACTCACTAGGAGCGACTTTTAGTCACAAAATTATACCCACTTCTTACACGTTTTGACATCCCGATCAACTAGCCTTTTAAGCCAATTGTTCAATAGAGAGCCGTGTACATAGACATGTTTGATATCATGCTCTGTCATATAGTCGTGATTTTGTTAATAATGTATGCTGAAATAACTATGACGAGGAAATTGTAATCGGAGGATGGGCGACATGTCAGTCACCAAAGAAGATTGAAATCTACCAAACAAAGGACGTATTTATTAGTCATTAACACAGCGACGGACAGCAGGGAAGAACGGCAAGAAATTGGTAATGGGAATGAACAGACTTACAGCCATGAGAATACAACATATGCAGACGTAAGGGCTCAGTCTTTCGCCTATTCGAGCGCATTTCCAGAAAATGCCAAAGAACCTATTGATGGCAAAGGATCCAGTTAGCACACGGTCGGATCGTTTTCAACCCTTTCTTCATCTACAGTTCGAAGGAGGAAATCATAGATAAGACTGGTGAATTCCATACCCATGCCGATTCCGATCCATAATGCCAGGCATGATGGAGTGAGCGTAGGCACTTGTGCATATGATGAGAAGGAAGACGAGCAGGAGGGACTGGAAATTGAAGAGTGCGGACTGCAAACCGGATCTCCCCATCCGAGGAGAGCAATTTGTTAGTCAACGTAATATATGTTATCTCAAAAGCCTAGAGACTTCTTTCTGGCCTGAGTTATTCCACACAAGTGATCCTCAAATCTTCACTCACCATCTTTACAGGTACTCCCTAGGTTCCCCGTTTTATTTAGGCCGTCTCACAAAGTTATGACCTCAACCAGGAGGTTCCACGTCTGTCAAGTTTGTTGGATAATACCGGAGACACTGCTCTTCTTTGCGAGGATTCTCACAATCATCTGAACAGAGTTGTTAACAGATTACATTTCCAAGCGAACATTGCGATCCTTGATTCTAAGCGCGCGCTAAGAAACACCCCATAGATCTGGCGCTTGCCTCGGTATCCTGGGCGCTAGCCAAACCATTTTTGAACACCGCCTTTAACAGCAGAATCGGCTGGGCCACCTCCCCAATAAACCTGGCAAGTGCAAATAACTCATCTTTCAGATCTCAAGCATTCATTCTCAGGTCGACGCAAAGACAGATGTCAGGAACGGCCGGCACAGGGAACTGAGAACGAGGAACAAGAATGGCGGAGCCCAGAGCCCGTGCCGCGAGGCACAAGGGACAGTCAAACTTTGCTGGTGAATGTAAGTCTTTGCCTTCCCAGCTCCTCCGTTCGTCCTACGTCGAGAAACCCCCTTTGGGTCACTTTTATTCTGTATTTCTATTTGTTTTCTCTATTTTTTCCTATTTCTTTCCCTCACTGTGTAGACCCCGGAAGTAAAAAGAAACAATGCATTAGGTGGTATAGCTAATGAGTAGAAATAGTACGCCTTCTTCTTCTCGCATACGGTGATCCCAATCCTCATCCCTCTTTTCCATCGGAGCCGTTACCCGAGACAGTCAGAGTCCTTGATGAGATCGTGACGGACTTCGTGCTAGAAATATGCCACGCCGCCGCCGCGTTTGCAATGTACGCTCGCCGGCAAAAGATCAAGGTCGATGACTTCCTTTTCGCTCTACGCCGCGATCCTGGCAAGCTTGGCCGTGTGCAGGAACTACTCCGCATGGAACGTGAGCTGAAAGAAGCTCGGAAGGCATTCGATCAGAACGATGATCAAGTCGGTGCATTAAGAGAATCCGGAAAAAAGGGACTAGGGGAGTTGGGGGATGGTATAGATGGTGCGGCAACAGGGACTGGTAGGAGGGCCAGGGGCAAAGGTAAGCGAGGAGGCAGACGAGCATCCGATGCGACGGAGGGGACAGTGCCCAAGAGAAGAAAGATTGCTTCATAAAGTGAATCGGACGTCGATGGCTTGACTTGCTTGACGCCCGGCAAACGGTTGCAATGAAAGGGTAACCAAAATCCCTTCAGATAGATGGGAAACCCTGGTTTACCGTTTTGGATTGCATTGGCGTTTCGACTTATTTGTATGATACTATTAAATGAATAATTGGCTCGGCAGCCTTGGCTTCTCCGTATGGCTGACCAGGAAAGTCAATCGGATGTATACACCTTTTGGTACATCCAACGACGTTATTACTCGCTTGAGCAAGTGCTATGCGGGTAAGAAATGAAGGTAAGAAACGCATACTGCATACATAGATGTTTATGTACATATCCACCATGCTCTAAGTTTTTAGCTGAAGTATGTATATGTCTATATGAGAATACAGTGTACACAGTTATTGGAATTTGACTAGCTTGGGTGGATTGATGTTTGCTTTTTTATCTCCTTTGAATTTATGAACATCATGTCCATGAATCAGATGATAAAGACGTAGAGTCTAGAATTATACGAGAGATTTCTCTCATGGCTTTATTTAACGTGACAAATAAAGGAGGTAAGACAGTTGAGCATATCGTGATTCCATGGTGTACCTAACGGTTATGATACAATAGACCGTGTCAAGCTACTTTGGGTTCAAAATATCACATTAGCTACCTAATCGATGCCTTAGTACTTGGTAGAGCACTTCTATCATGCACTCTACATCTTATCTTGAATTGCCTAGGTATCTTCGCCATTCTACATCCTTCCTTTCAAGGATCAGGGTTCCTTGATCCATTTAACGATCGATATCGATCGTAGTATCTAATTTTTAGTAGATATCACCTCTTCTACAATACCATATGCGTGTGATTAGTTACCGGGCGAGAGAAGCTCTCTGGTATCTTTGGAGCAGACGATTCGAAAGTGGGTAATATCAAGGTATCATACTGTAGCACCAGAAATATACTGGTCATGGGCCTTTATATATGTGGTGACAGAGCTTACAGACTCTCCAGATCCGCAAAGGGTTGCGATATATATCTAAAGAGTCGGAAAGACCTTAAGTCCTAATATTGTTCATTGGGCGGTATTGTAGTACTGCTTCTGCCCTCTGCAAAAGAGCGAGTTAAGCTCGAGTGGAAGCTGTATTGTATTGCATGGTGAAGGCGTCATGAGCGAGGAAGGCGTATCTTCGCCCGTTCAGTTTGATATTGATCACTCCGAGGATGGGGAAATAATGGGTGGTCTATATGTACAGTGAGATCGGGGGAACGTCTTTAACCCATGCTTAAAGCCACGTCCAAATCATATAGGTTATCTCCCCTATGATATGATGGATTGCAATTGTCCGAAGCATGTTCTATCACTTGGAAGCTTAACCATTTCTTATCTAAATGTGACTCCTTAAGAGTTCCTTGTAAGTTGTTGTCCTATATCCGTCAGCCATATATAGTGCATCAGCCATGGGAGTCGTGTGGCTTGCCTTCTACTCGACCCTCTAAACTTGGACAGGAATTCGATCTATCGAAGTTGCCGTCACACTATAAGTAAAGTACTTTCGTTGTCGGAAAGTATTAACTTAAGTATATAAAGAGTCTGAGCTATGATAGATAACCGTAATACATAGGTTGTTCAAGAATCAACACCAACTAATTATCCATGACTTAAATCCGAAAGAGCTGCTTGCTATGTATAAAAAAATAAAAATAAAAATAAAAATAAAGGACATAGACCGAAGTTCCAGCGACTATATGTACATAGTTCAATGTGTCCGTCAACCTATATTGTACCTAGGTAGGTTCAAAATGCGTCAATACTAGCAGTTAGCAGTAGTGTAATGGCTTGTTTTGTTAAGCTCTTAAAACCTTCTTAACATTTCTTCATCTGTATAAAATCTTGATATTCGACTTTTCGCTTTTCTAATTTTAAAATTCTCTGCCGGGTGAATTCGAATACAGACTTTATGGGAAAACTCCTTGATAAACCGTTAGTAAAATGCCACGAATCGAATAAAAAAATTGTATCTTGTACAGTAATCGAAATCGCTTACTCTATTATTATAGATCCATTTCGACTCCTATTATAGTAATGTCTAGGCATTCAAGATTTCGTTTCTTTTATCTGAATTCACATTTATTAATATAATATCTGTTGCAGGCCTCATAATTGTTAATGAATCTTCTGAAAGATTACTAGAACCCCCCTCACATATGCGCAAGCTCCCTTTTCAGTTTTATAAAGTGTAGATATTCTTGGGGTAGGTGGCATTTAAACTCATCTGATTCGTCGCTGCCCAAGTCTCTCTGACCCACGGCCAAGAGATACGTCAAGCTTCGCGTATGTATCCGCGGGAAGAAATTTGCCATGATATTATTCTATGGCTGAGACAGTGGGTCCCCGCAATCCAGGCAACCGGGCCCGAGACAGAAAGGCAAATGGAAGCTGAGCGTTGCTTGGACTGTGCCAGTGGGGACCCACTGTCTCAAATGAGCGGATATACTATATCATATTATATGATATATGATATGATATATGTAGACAGTACCTATAGCTAGGTATGTAGTTGCTCCTCCTGGGTTGCATCCACAGGTCGAAGTCGCCGAGCTCGAGAGCTCGACCGCAGTCGAAAGGCTCCTACTGTTGCTCTGCCAACTGTTCTTGACTAGCCTTTTTGGAAAGCTTCACTAATTATTAGCAGCTTGCTGCTTCTACAATCTCAACTGTGCATGTGACTTCTAAGCTTGGCGGGTTGTAGGGGCTTTCTGAGGGCTAGTGAACTTGCTGCCCTTCGGCCTCCTACGCTTCTTTGGCTGGCTACTCGTCGGCTGCTCAAAGGCTCGGTAGGTGGCGGCCTGCCGCCTGTAACGAAACTGATTAGCTATGACACCTCTTCGTAAGCCTAACCACTGTTGGATCTCTTTCCAAGAGAGATGGAAGCTCCACGGTCCAAACTGGATGGATAAACAGCAAATGTGTGTCTACAACAAGCTCATCCTATCCCTTTCGCTGGTAACATACTGTTGGATATCGATGTCAGTAAAGCTATCATTCCCGTCAACGTAATCGTCCTCATCAGGGTCATTTAATTTAGGTCGACTCTTCCCCTTCCTTTTTTGCCAGCTGGTGGGCCGTCCGGCAATGTTTGACTTGTTTCCTGATTTCTAATACGAGGGACTAACTTCTAAGGCTCAGGCATAACAACCGGGATGGCACGCAAGTCGCTTGGTGAGCCATCCCTGTCCGGTCCCAATGCGGGCTGTTTTTCGGATTCTTGCAGGGAGCATAAGACGGGGTTTGGAGAAGCTGCGTTTTGACTGAGCTCAGTCTCGAAGTTAGAATCATGGAGACCTTCAATCTCCGTAGAGCCTCAACCAGAGGGCGGTGCCTTTGTAGCCTCATGACTAGTAGGCACTTAGCTCGTTCAGCTGCAAGTAACGCTGTCACCCCTCCCCCACATCGACTGGACGCTGAGTTCCCTCATTCTCCATTACGAATACGAAACTGATCTTCCCGACACCGCAACGCGGCCACGGTGGCGCGCCGATTTACCAGTGGGTGGGTATGCTTATAAGCTAGCTTGCGCCATTTTACCTGGGATCTTCACATTAAACTTACTCCCTATGATATATATATACCTAGTTACTAGTACTAAGGGTTCTTGCCGGGTTCTTTCTATGTATGATATGGATGCACGCCCTACGCCTCGCCTCAGTTCGTATACATAGCTCATGAGTCACGAACAGCCCTTGCGTGATGGCTGGTGGGCCGCGGCCGGTGGCTTTGCTCTCTCCTATAGATTATCTGTAGACTGTCGGCGGGTGTTAGCGTTCCTGAGCTTACCCTGGTAGGTCATATGTCGAGATAAACCTTGAACAAACCTTCCAAGGAATCACCAAGCTCGCCGATCGACCCGTGCTTTTAGGTCGAGGGCTTGCCCGTCTATTTGTCGGGCGTACATGGAAGGCGCAGGATCGCCCGACGCCGCCTGTGCTACATATTAGTATGATATATAGTATATACGTTTCGGGAGTCGGAGTCAGCTGCTGCAGGTCAGCGGGTCTATATTATAGCATCATATTCACCTTCGTCGTCTCGGGGTGGTTCATTTTGATTGAGTGGATCCTGATATTGTATGACGTAGTTATCCGGAACCAGCCGAACGGGTAAGACGGGGGCTAATCGAAGAGGAACCGAGGACCCATCGTGGGTCCCCCCATTGTTGAGGCTCGGTCCCCACTGCATCTCCACCCGTTTCGGAAACCTTTTTAGCTCCCGTCCATTTCCATGAACCCCAGCAAACATTATTATTGCGACCAGATTGTCCAGATTGTTGCCCGGGGCCAATCTTATTTATGATAAATCGAGAGCCCGTTACATTTGTACATATCATAGAATGGTTTTCTATGTGTTCTCATGAGTACGTGACGAGACATAAGCTGTAAACATGTATATAAAATTAAATACCTAAAGTCCAACTGGATTACTATGGATCGTTATCCCTGCGATCGACCGGACACTAGTGCAACTGCAACACTGACTACTCGTCCGGACTCTGGCTTTGGAACGAGGTGATGAACTCAGATCTCTATACTTGAATGATCATAACTTATATTATTAGTGATCTGAGGGGATCGCTGCTATTTTCGAATTCCTGTTGCAAGCACTGGACCTCTGGTTAGGCTTCAATCTCTTCTATTTTTCTTAACCATATGCAGATTAATATAATTAGACTCTCCCAGATTCTGCGAGCACGCTGGCTAGGTGATGTCGCCAAGAACTCAAGCAGCTAGGACGGTGATTCTTGCCTTTCGTAGTGTCTAGTTCTATGATTCTCTAATTTTCGACAGGGAAAAAATTCTGTGTCGTCATCTGGTAATTACTATGTACCGTTTTTACTCGAGCGGCCCGTACTCGAGACCAAAGCTGGACTTATTTTTCAGTGGATGTGGTATCGCTGGACAGGAGACAGGACACCTCTAAGCTTGAGGACCTTGAGATCGTAGCCGGCCGTCATCCTTGCACTAACTCTAATGTCAAGACTCTGAGACATCAGGCTCCTAAGTTCAAAATTTCATACCGACCCTCTTAATCTCGCCTTAGACTCTCGGGCTCATTCTCTAGGTCTCGGTCCTCCAGAACAGTCATCATTGTGTCCGGTGTCGGCCCCCTAATTTTCGAGAGGTAAAACTAAAGGGATCCGCGTGATCATTTGAGAACTGCTAAAGATCAAAGCTGGTCCTTTTTTCCAGTGGATATGGTATCGCCTCGATAGGAGACAGATGTCTCTAAGCTTGAAGACTCTGAGATCGTCACCTTAGTTAGTAAATTTTGGTGATTAAATGGCTTCAAATCAGGAACGGACTGCGGAGTGATCACGCTGGTAATACGTTACTGTTAATTGGTTATTTAAACAATAAAATTGGATAAAGAACTGAAAAACGCATCCCTTTCTCCTTCTCTCATTATTCTTGTCCGTTTGTGTGAATTAAGTTGATTTTTTAAGTTCCAACTAGTATGGGTCCTAGGTTTGAATTTCGACTGCTTCCGAGCGGCGAGCTCCATTTGCTGGGAATCTTCAGCATGGATTAAAATAGTCGAAACCCGCATGAAGGAGACGTATTTGCTATATCTGACGGTCCTCATATTGATTCTAGATATGATCACACATCAACTATACCCCACACATTTGTACCACAAATGGTCCACAATAAAAGGGGACTAAGCTAGTGACAACCTACTACGATTCATAATCAAAGTGGCAAGAAAACATATCAAACTCACGAGTCACGTTTACGAAGGTCTATTTCAACATGGAACAAAGCGAGCTGGCGTTTTCTGGCGTTGGATGTAGGTACGTGTGTAGTTTTGTATGCAACATATATTAAGGAGCAGCTGGTAACGCAATGAACCTTGGAAGACATGTATGGATTTTAAATCGTTAAATCGTCAATATCTCTACGAATAGGCAGTTGCCCCTACCCATATGCATCCTCGAGTATTTATGGAATTAGGTATTTCATTGCATTGACTGGCCACGGATGAAGTAGCTTTCCGTTTGTTTACAGAAGCAGTACTAAATACTTATTCTAGCTTGCTGGCTTGCTCGAATACTAATTATAATGTATAGCTCTCTTAATTATACATATGCCGTATATATTCGTAGTATTTAGGGATGAGGTATATGGAGCTAGACTACCTAGGCGAAATAAATAGACAGCTGGCATATACATACTACTACTACTATAACCTTTACCTACTCCAATCTTGGTTCAAATTGCTTTACTCTTGCAACAAAAGGTATAGATTGGGGCGTCTCGGTAGTATGTACCTATCATATGCATATCAACAATCATGATAACAACAGCAACAATAATAATAATAACTAGTAATAATCATGATATTGGTCAATTGTGTCCATTCCCGTTTCCCAATTGGTTACATACAACTTGAAGTAAAGGGCCGACACTCTCCCGAGATTATTATCAGCTTGTGGGCAATATTCAACGGTTTCTTATGATAACATATGATATGTTCTGAATTCACCAGTACCTATCATAGTAATAACTACTATGATATGATAGATATATAGTATTGGAAAATATTCAATGAAAATATTCCTCCCCCCTTTTTTTTTTCTTCAATTACTGCTTTGGGCTGTCCTAAATATATACTGTACGAAGAGAAAGCGCCCAGAAAAAAGGTGGTCTAGATCGTCTGAGGCGCCGGGGAACCTACCCGAATTCACCGGGAAGCGAGCACTTTTTTCAAAAAAGTTTTGCCTCTTAATTATCATACATTAGTATGATAGTAATGTCCTAAGCAGGCATTTGATGTGCTGCAACTAGTGAAGGCTGGTCACTTTATTCTTTCATTTCATTTTCCTTTCTATTTCTTGTTTCCATTTTCCCCCTTCTTTTCTTTTCTTTTCTTTTTTTTGGCCCTCTTCTAAAATTCATCAAACATGCCTTTCCAGCAAAGTGTGTTACTATTAAGCTCAAGAAACAACTGCATAGTTCCTGTGTAACCTGCACCTGTGGAATACCGTAGATACCAGGGTAGGCTTATTAGTTACCTAGGTAACTACCTTTGTAGTTTTTTTGACATGTGGCCCGTGGGACATGGAGAAAGAAGAACGTCACCTTACTAGCCACTGGATTAAGAACGTGCAGTCTATGATAGGTTCCCGTGTAGCGGGTAGATGATACAGGTTTAGGCTTTAGCGGATGATTAAAGTGGGGGTTGGAAAATGAGACGCTCTCCGATATAACCGCCCTTGTTTAAACCCCAGGACACAGTAGAAATTAATTACTACATATTACTAATAATTGTACACTGTAGAGTTACTTCTTTCTCTGTGCCCCGAGCTATCGGTAAGATACGGAATCTGCACTGCATGCATGCCTAACAATCAACTCGAGAGGGCAAGGTAATTACCTAGGTATCCTGACACAGTTTTTCCAGTCACTTATCCGTATCGAGGAACTCCCACATGGCAGCACCATGGTCGATAGGATGATTGGTTCCCTTCCGACTCTGGAGAAGGCCACGAGCCTCGAACCCATCCCCCCGCACACCGGTATCATACTACTAGATTATTGGCAATCGGCATATCTTGGGTCCTCGGGAGGGGTAGTACTATGGTTGGTGTTCTGAGCCTTGATTTGACGTCGCCATGCAGCTCTATGAGTCGGTTCCTCTTTAATAATCTTTATTTACTCAGTTGACCATCCCAAACCTTTAATAATCATTTTATTTACTTTTTTTTTTTTTTTTTTCAACAAACTCCGTGACCTTCGACCACTTGACTCCACTTTTAGTACTTACCAGTCCTGTAATTGTGTACCTACAGTAGTATGGACCGTTAAACCGCCATAGGTACGACTCGTTTTGTTTTCACCCTTTCACTCCGTTATTCGTATTCCGAGAGTATGGATAGACAGGGCGACAATGGGGAAGGATAATGGAAGGAAATTAAAAAGTCAAAGGAAAAAGCGAGGCAGTACTATTTAGTGTAGTGACTGTAAGTCCCAAGTATACTCTGCATGTAGGAGTATCATATAATCATCTGATCATGGCTGTTCTGGATGCAGTGTCCACCAAATGAAAAGGTCCAGAGGGGGAAATGATTTGCGGTTATGTAAACGCTATGTAGACAAATTCCTCAAGGAAAGGGCGGCAATGGTGAACTGGGAGCAAGTAGGGGGACTGTTGAAGGTCAGTATACATAGCACTGCGTCATTCGTCGTACGGCCCTACGGTTGATCGTTCGCATGCAGGTGAAATGTGCAGGGTGGCGACCCTAACTCGAACTATAATGCTCCTTCCTTCTTCAACGTATAAAATCGTGGAGTACCTGGCACAGCTTCAACCAAAACCTCCACATAACGATTAATTCTGACAGCGTCAGGCCGGGGGGATTATTGCAAAATCAGCAAGTATTGACGAGACTACTTTTCGACGATAAAACCAAGCAGGAGGGCGACGTAAGAAAAATAAATAGACTTTGTTACTGTCACTATTCTCTTCTTATTCGCTCCACCATCCAGGTTATTGTTTCCCAGTGGCAGTGTAGACCCTAGACCCCTGCTTCCGAGACAGCATTCAGACCCCAACGATGCTGACATGGCCTCCTTTGGGTCATAAAAAGAAATTTACTAGGTATATTGCTGTGAAGATTCAGAGCTGCCAAAGATTTTTCGTTTTGTGTTGGATATGCTAATGAACCTATCCGTATCATTATATACATGGCATGATGGAGGTAAATTCATATACAATAGGGTAAATCTACATACATACCGTTTCCAGTGTGAAACAGAATAATTGACCGAAATACAGCCAACTGAGCGAGTAGGGAGAATTGGGTTTAGCATTTTGGAGACACTCATAGAGAAGTGGTGTACAAAATGAGTATCTTCTGTGACGGACAACTTGCTTAAGCAGAGGAAACTAATTCAGGCATAGTAACTCAACAACAGACTTGAAATAACGAATTATGGCAGAGAGAGTGGGGCCGTAGTCAAGTGATAGACAATTAGCTTATGATAACTTATTAGAAGAAAGACCCAGTTTTCAATTTTCTTATATTTTCTTATATTTGGGCCAGATCTCCATCCACGAGACCACGCCCTTGTTAGGTACGTCGATGTAGATCAACCCCATATTTGAGCTCCACCTGAATCGGTTGTCTAGTTTTACATACTGTAAATCTATTATGCCTTAGTCTTCTATGCCAGAGCCAATTCTTTCACATATACGCACTCGATTAGTCTGCCATGTTTTGCAGAATATGTATTAACTAGTAGTTAGCTTATGATATGTACCTAAAGTAATCACCAATGGCTCAGCTAATCGCTTTATCTGAGGCTTCTATCTGCGGGGTTAAGCTTGCTGAGTAATATATGCAAGATGGGCATATAATAATAAATATATATGGCATTGAACTCTTCAGTAGAGTTTCATGGGATGTTTTCTGCATAGTAAATTGTCAAAATACGGGTATCATCGTTACCTAGATACCTACACGCTAACCCTGATTGAAATTTTCATAGACCGTCGATTCTATTATTATATTTTAACCAACGCTCCACTGGATGCAGGACTTGTCTGTGCGTACATACATCTCCTTTCCACTCGGCTTGCACTTGTCTGCTCCATATTGACCATTGTTCAATTAGTATTGTCACTAGCATCGTATGATCAATGCGTTGACGTGCTGGTTGGCAAGTCTAGCATACAGTATTATTATTATTATTATTATTTATTATATCCTCCTTTCCGCAAATCTGCCGTCCAAAACACTGTTATCCGTATAGACCTACGGATTCAGACAAACTGTGCGTATAGCTTCCTCAAGCTTGTCCTTCGCGACCCAATTCTCTGTAGATCTTCCGACTCCTTTGATTCCTGAGCGTGCGCAGTGAGGAGATTACTAGTTCGTACAATATTAACGGTGAGATCCACGATTATTGGAAACAATCTTCAACAACGAAAATACTGGTTCGTGAGAAAACAACGCCCCGATGAGCTTCGGCTGGTCAGCAACAGATCTGCTTTCTCTGGTGCAGATCTGCTGTGTCATCATAGACAACTGCAAAGATGGGCTCCGGAGTGCAGCAAGCCAGGTGAATAGCCTAAAACAGGAGGTGGAAGAGTTCAATGCCACGCTGCTGCAATTGCAGAGGCATCTGGAAGAGACGGGAGAAGTGTCCTTCCTGAATTTTAGGGATGTGAAGAAAACATTAAACGAGTGTTCGAAGTATTTAGAGAAATACAGGCCCCTCCAGAAAGATGAGGATAGCCCCAGACAACACGATGGCAGCGATAACGAGGGTAAGCCTGGACGCAGGAATCCCAAGTCCAAGGTTTCCCTGAAGGATGCCGTCATGAAGTCTCCCAAGGTCCTTCAATATATCGCGTTGGGCGGAGACAAGTCAATCGACTTGCTTGTGGCCAGGCTATCTCGCCATCGCCAGTCAATCTCTCTTTACATGCAGATCCTGGGTCGGTAAGTCGTCCCGTCGCCAAACCAAAATCTCTCTTGATTCACCTCCTGACTCGGGCCAGACAACGATCTCACGAGGCAAATCGGAGCATGGATATGCGGCTGCGCAACATGGAAATTATGGTCCGGGAGCTGCACATGGATAATCGGCAGCCGAGCAGACGGAACTCGGACAGTGACAACATCCCTTCAAGGACAAATTCTACGGCTTCTAGCCACGATCGGTATGGGGACGTACTACATGCGGTGTCTCAGCATTTGGCACTCACCATGCAAAAGAGAAAAGAGGCCGAGGACAAAGAGGAATGGACCGAGTTGTTGGGCCAACTGGAAGAGTTCAGGTGGAGGCTGTTAAATCACATTGAACGAAAAACGAGTTTCAATGCTCAACGGGGACATGGATACCACATATCCAGCAACCAGCTCAACCAAGAATTGGCATCCCGGAGCCCAGTCGGTACACCGTTCATCAAACCGCCCTTGTCGAGAGCCGAGACCTTCGACAGTGGCTTCGGGGAAGGTCTTCCCTCAGTCCTCGAAGAGGGAGATGGCTTTGATGGTGAACCAGACCTCTTGGCGGAGAGTCCTTCTCGTACCACTCCAATGACTCCCATCTCTCTCTTCAACAGTTCGCCCCAGAGACTTGACGAATCCAGAAATGGCGAGATTCCCCCGAACGAGCGGCCACGTCATTTGTCTCTCTTTACTGGCGACCATCGGACCTATAGTGTCTCGTCCATTGAGTCCAACTCCCCCCAGACTTTTGCACCCGCAACTCCGCCGTCTCTCTCGCCATTTCCTTCCGCATCTCCGTCAGGGGTTGGATCTCAATTGTGTTCTCAAATACCACTAGCCTTCCCGTTTTCCACGTCACCGCCAACGTTCAAATCTAACTTCTTTTCCACGTCACCACCTTTCGAGTTACCACCCGCTTCTGTTAGGGAACCGTCTTCGCCACGACCTTGGGAGTCGTCCCGTATTCAACGAACCTTTAGCGTTGACTCGTCCGATACGTCCGCCTCTGCTTTGCATTCTTGCTGGCAGCAAGTACCCCTTTGTGGCTGGGTTAAAATGTTTGTAGTTCCCTCCCTTCCAATGTTTAATTTCGCTAATTGCTGACCTTCGCTTTACCTCTCATTTGCCGATTAAGGTCATGGGCGGGACAACTACCCCATGTTCCTTGCTCGCTAGAAGCAAGATATGGTGCTGGTGGGGACGCTTTCGCGATCAGGGCAGTTCAAGAGACTCCCAATGCAGCCATTTCAACACTCAAATGTACTGTCTCCTTATCTCTTGGTTCGTCAATTGTCTAGCTAATTCGGTCGCAATTGTCCAGTATTGCTCTATGAGAACCGGCCTATACCCCACACCGAACCGTCTGGGCCCCGTGACAACCCTGAAGATGGCATTTGTGTCTATTTCATCGACCCTCCACTTACTGAGCCATTGATGGACGGCGTCTGTTTTTATTTTGAGAACCAGGCTGGTCAGTCAGGACTCAGACCTGCGTCTTTTCATCACCTCCTTCCGATTTGCTCACTTTGATCATAGATCACCGACTCTTTCAAAGCCTGGTCTATGACCAGGACCTTGCTCTCAGTGTGAAAGTTAAAAAGATTTGGTCATCCTTCGGGCCGGAAGCGGACAGCGAATATATCCGCGTTTGGAAGACGCGCGACTCTCCATGCAAGAGGAGTTTGCTTTACTATGCCAGCGGCCGAAACAAACGGAGAAAACATAGCTATGTCACAATTGCCGGTATTTTTTCCTTCCCCTCTCTGTGATTACTATCTCACTGCTTGTCTTAGCGGATGATGTCACTCCTGACGCCAAGATACCGAAAAAGGGAGATGAACTGCAGCTGCAGCTGAAACTCCAGAATCAACCTGTCCAGAGCATTACAATCAAGTTCACCTGCCGCAATGGTTAGTAGTCCCTATTCTTCCCCAGTTACGTAATTTCTACACACCTGCCCTGGTCTTGATCTGATGAATCCGAACTCCCCCTTTTTTTTTATGATTTCACCCCACCCCGCCCCGTCCCCAAACTTTTCCCGCATCTCCGTTTACATCGTCTACTTCTCCTTTCTATTGGACTTGGCACCTCGCTCACAGCCTTGGCCCTGAAAGACCTCAAGACGTTTGCCAGCAAGTTCCTGGGAATTCTGAGCTGAAAGAGGTCACAAGTGGTTGCCCGGTAGGCGGTAGGCGTTACTCGTAGCACCTACCTATCCGCTTCGCTCATAGGTAGTCCCGGGCTCAAACACAAAACCGGACTCAAACCAAAAAAAATGATAACGCTTTGAGAATCCTAAGCTACCACCACAGCTAGAGTAATTACTAATTAATTTAAAGATAGCTCAAATACTAATCTATGTACATTAAAATTGTATACATTAAAATTTGTAAATTGTGATGGTGGCGGTCTATCGAGAATCGAGATCGTGCTGTGTGGTCCTAGACAAAGAGAAGACTCAGATCGTGCGACCAAAACTGTCAATAAATCACCACCATCAACACTTTTTTTTATTTAATCTAACTGTGGTCAAAGCTTTATCATTTTTTTGGTTTGAGCCCGGATAGGTGCTCAATTTAGTTCAACTACGGGCGGATATGAGAAGCCGGTGGGGCCCCTTCATAGGTAAGATTGGGGTACACTGACATAGTACCATGGAAGATGGCAGTGTCAGGGTTATGGTGGGTAAACGCGGGCCGAACCCCACCCGGCAGCCCGGTTTCCCTTTGATTTGATGGCCAGACTGCCGGGTGAATATCTACCCGCATAAGGCTAGACGCTAGACATGCCGGGCTGAGTATCGATGATGTCTGTGCCACCGCCACGATCCTATCTGGCCTTTTTATTTGGTAATATCCTTATGAGTTCTTGGTGCCTGCAGACGACACAGGGTTTTCCAACCACTCGTCTTTTTTTTCCGTAATGGTTCGATCGGTAGGCCCCACAGGGTCCGTGGGCCGCGCCCGGGAACTTGATCCTCATGATATATGATATAGTGAAAAAACCATCATAAAGTAAAAACCTGGGACCAACCAACATGAGAAATACAAATCTTCTGATCGATCGGTCCTGCCTGGCCCACACCACCAACTCCACTCCATTCCCCTCACCGGACAGGAACGCGTGGAGACACGCTATCGCGGGAGTAATAGTTCTGCTGCTTATATCTAGCTATCGTTGTCCCCGTTCAAGGACCCTGTCAAGCTATCATAGCTCCACCAGGCAAATTGTCGAATCGACGAGTCCTTAGTACCCGAACGTGCGGCCATCAGTCGCAAGGATGAAGCTCACGTTTCAGGTCAAGAACCGTACGAGGAATTTCGAACACATTCTGGTGCGTTGTCTTCGACGTTATCTGCCCTAGGGACCCGTAAGGTCCTGACATTCGTCTCATCATCCCAAAGCTGACCCGAAGTGAAAAATGGCGGGTAGGATGGCCATCGCCGAATACGTCGCGTCTTCGACGAACTGGACAGCACACACTTCCAATACCTGGTCGTGTTTGTAGCTGGGGCGGGTTTCTTCACGGACGGATACGAGGTATGCCGAGTGTATAGTCTATATCTACCTACACATCCATCTTCATTGCATGCGCGGAGATAGGATACGTTGTTGCGTGTTTGTCACTGTACACGGCTTCGCGTAAAAAGAAAGATCTGGTGTCGAGTAAGGTCGGTACTAAACCACCGTCCGAGAAGAGACCGGAGAGCAAACGGACTCTCCGGGAGGAATCATGTCTCGGGTTCGTTCTGTTGACTCCTGACCTCTCATCATCCTGACTGAGGTCCCCTTACTAGATCTTTGCTGCGTCTCTGGCCGTCCCGATCCTGGCCCATGCCTATTGGGATGGCACCATGCCATCCACTCTGGAATGGACGCTCAATATCGCCGTGCTGGCAGGGACCGTGCTCGGGCAGCTCGGGTTTGGGATCCTGGCCGATGTCTATGGCAGACAGCGCATGTATGGGCTTGAGCTCCTCATCATCATCGTCTCGGTGGTTGGTCTAACCATGGCCTCGAACGGTGCTTCCCATTCGATGAGTCTGGTCGGATGGCTGGTGGCCTGGCGGTTTCTGCTTGGAATTGGGATAGGGGGCGACTACCCACTCAGCGCTGTGATCACCTCGGAATTTGCTCCCACCAAGCATCGGAGTCGTATGCTGGCATCTGTCTTCTTCATGCAACCTTGCGGCTATCTGGTGGCTACGGTGGTGTCCATAATCGCCATGGCGGGCTATCGAGACGACATCACACTCTCGGTCCGCCAGCCTCTCACTCCGGGCTCGTTGACGTGCTCGCAAATCGATCACTGCCAACGCGCTCTGGACCAAGTCTGGCGCTGGCTGGTTGGGCTGGGAGCTGTGCCAGCAATGGTGGCCATCGTTCTGCGCTTCACCATCCCCGAATCTCCCCGATACACGATGGAAGTCCTCAACCGCCCCGACGAGGCACTTCAGGACGTGAAGGAGATGGAACTGCCCGGAGCCATATCCTTGTCGAGCCTCAACCTCAACGGTAACGCCAATGCCAATGATCTGGAGATGCAGCCGCAGACCGGCGATCCGTCTGCTTCCGTATCTCCCTCTCAGCTACCAGGGCCAGAAGGCACTTTGCCCCGCCACGCCAGCTTCGGCCCTCCCGCTCCCCCTCCTCGGAGAAGGAGCGATACAATGAACCTTCCCCCCACGCCGAGAATCTGCTCCATGGGTCTGGACGGGAAGCCACCCAGTGCGTGGGCAATCTATCGCTCCGGGTTGAAGGAACACTTCATCACCAAGGGCTACTGGCTCACCTTGCTCGGCACGTCGCTCACCTGGGCGTCATTTGATTTTGCTTTCTACGTCCTGGGCCCTATCTCCTACGAGGTTGTAGCCAAAACATTCAATGAGAGCAACTTGCCCCAACATGACGAAAGTATCTACCTGGACCTGTTAGAGAACTCATGGCACTCCCTGGTTATCGTATCCATTGGCTCGATGGTTGGGGGCCTGGCGATGATCTACCTGGTGAAGCCGTTTTCTTCCCGCAAGATCCAGATGTTTGGCTTCCTGATCCTCACCGTTCTGTTCATCACGATCGGTCTCTTGTTTGAGCTTTTGGATCGCGGCACCTCCGTGCCGCTGATGGTCTTTCTGTACATCCTCGCCCAGATCTTCTTTGAGATCGGGCCGAATTTTACGACTTACATCATCCCCGCCGAGCTCTTTCCGACCCACTACCGCTGCACGGGGCATGGCGTCTCGGCCGCATCGGGGAAGGTGGCCGCGGTCCTCGTCCAAGTCTTCGTCTCTTTCACCGCCATTGGCCCTTATAAGGTCTCGGACAATGGGGTGCAGTGGTTCGGATATGTGATCATCATCTTTGCTGCGTTCATGATCTGCGGAGGCGTGGTTACCAAGTTCATGATCCCAGAGATAAGAAACCCCGATGGATCCCCCCGCCCGCTAGAGGAATTGGAATACATCGGGAAAAAAAGAGTTTGTAACAGAAGGACGCGAAGCCCGCCTCACCCACTTCCAATATCGGCCGAAGAGAGCGATAATAATATCTCCAGCGCCAACGGTACCACGGCTCCGCAATGACATTCACTCAATCGGCGGACGTCTGATATTGACTAATGATACGATAGAATGCAGATGAGAAATGGAAAGAAACGGAAAAAAAAAAAAAAAAGAGAGGAGCTAGGGCAAAAGAGCAGCTCTGCCTTAAAAGGCTCTCCCTCGTATAGCTCATGTTAGAGGGGCCATCTAATAATGGCCAGCGCTGTAGCGGATGGGCAAGGATTATCATAGGGTCTGTATGATACCTCATATATATATATATATCTATATATATGTGTGTATGTGTCTATGCTATTTTTCGGGATATTTCCTGGAATATCTAAAATAATTGTTTAATTGAATGAACACCATCGTATAAACTCGTCGTGCAATAATACTATGGTAGCATATAATCAATGTATTTAGTATTAGCCTATCTTACCTACATAGGCAGCACATTCTCCTGGGCTCACTCAGACCACGATTGGACATGTAGCTTTAGTAGCTACAGAGCATCTGCACTTTCCTAGTTGTAAAGAGGCACATGATACGCCTCCTACACGGTTTGATATTTGATAGTAGGTAATAAGGTATAGGTAGTATATGTTGAAACCTTATCACTGACGTGAAGTTACAGTAGCTACTCCTTGAGTTATTATTAGTTCGGATGACAATGAGCAAACCCAAGCAAGTCTCCTATGATAAGACATAAATATGTAACAGAACCTCTGCCAAAAAGAGTCCAATATGTATCTTAGTATCGCCATGAAATACACATGCGCCATTAAAGCTCATACCTCAACAGTATATGTATATGTACATTACACGCATATATATCAATAATTATAATAGAAGAGCAAATCGCTACATACTAATGAAAACTCCCGATGTATAATGGGATAGTAGTAATCAATTGTACGTCACTAGGGTTAACATTATGATATATAGCATGTAGCAAGGATTCCTATCTACGACATAATACATCGATTTTCTACAATAATGACAGAAATGCAGCACCAGCAGCATGCTATAATATGTTTACATGCTTTGTCGACTCCGGATCCTTATACATCTGTGTGGGTTATTATATATTGAATATTGAGCTCGTTTTCATCCGCTATAGAATAAAGCAACCTTAATATGCAGTTACAATACATTGACTAGTATATATGTAGTAAAGATTAATCGATTTGCTGCATACAATTAATGCAATTGAATTATCAAGAAAGCTCATATGCATGCGCATGCAGAAAGATTTGCACCAACCCCTCCCCCCGGCCTCATCCAGAAGATCTCAGAAGCTGCTTTGAATGTTATATATACGTAGGTAGCTAGAGAGCTGTGTTAGGTATGCGTTTGATTAGCGGGTAGGTTCGTGCCTAGAAATAGCAGCAAACTTACTATATAGTAGTCTACATAATTAATAGTAGTGGTGGGTTTTTGATGCAGAAATTGAGCGTTCCCTTTCTTTTATTATTATTCCAAATCAGTGGTGCGTGGGTAAGCAATCCTTTGTGCTGGTAAGCTACATCATAACATGCATAATAGCCTCATGCGTCAATTACTTTGTGCATAAATAGGTACGTGTTGTATTTCCATTTTAATTGGGTTTCTTTTTAGGTAGGATTCCCCCCCTTCATTTGGCATGTTGTCTATTTTCTTAACACCCGAAGCTCATCCATTCACATGATACATAGTACATATATTTTGGCTGGTCTGCCGTATTTTATCATAATCAACATGATCACCATCGTGGGGTAAAACATTGTGGCACCTGCACCCAATAACCTAAAGCGTTTGGGCTGAAATCTACCTAGGTAGCGGTCTTCTCGTCCATACACCCAAAGGCAGGAGTTCCCTTTTTTTCTTTCGTTGTCCTTCTTCATGCACTCCGAACCAGACCAGATAAACTCCGATACGCCGTGCTTTTCTCTCGCCTCCTGAGCAGAAGAACATCAATGCTGGTAGCAAAAAAAAAGAAGCATAGAACTAAGGAAATACACCGGGTCTCACGGAAGACCATTCTAATCGCTGAGGTCTTGAGGAATCGCTGTTCTTTTATAAAAACAATCTTTTAGGCGCGAATCTCTTCGGCACCACGGTCTTGGTTCCGTTGCTGGCCTCCACGTCCACCTTTCCCACCCCTTTGACTTCGTTGACCGCCTGACTCACCAGCGCCTGACGCCTCACCGCCGCCTAGGGTTAGCGGAGCAGTTGCTAACCGGTTAGAGAGTTCCATTTGTGTGCGAATAGTGTTCGCCAAGTAGGACACGACGAGGACATCTTGAATGTGATTGTTGCTGTTCAGACATTAGCACGATGGTAATGAGTGATAGAACATGAGGAAGCGTACAAGTCTCGTTCGATATCAGCAAGTTCGACTTTTGGTGCCAGGGCAAGGGTGTTGAGAAGGAACTGGCCTAGTGCTGTGGAAGCCGGGGCCTCCTCGTCCATGACAGATTCGACGTATCTGGATACCCGGTCGATCATACTAAGTACCTCCTCAATCGCACGTTCTAACATCTCAATATCTGAGAAGATACTGGTAGTCCGGCTATCCGTGTCTTTAGCATTAGCTATAGTTTCCAAACCACTCTTCTCTGCCTCGCCATATCGGACATCATGAGGAACGGGGATAAAGGCAGCGCTATCCGCTGCTCTTTCCGCAGTGACGCCGACAGGGGCTGATATGTATGCGCGTGTTTCGATATCCTTTCCGGGCTCTGTAGACACAGTCAAGTGTACTGCTGGGTGGGGCCAAGTACCATCACCCTGACCACCGTAGAAGTTCTGGATTAATGCCGAGAAGGTGTTCAATTCGGACGAGGTAGCGTACCACCCAACCAGGACTTCCTTCGGGTTGGCTTTTAGATACAAAGCGAGCATCTGCTTTTGATATTCCATATCCACCTCAACTTGGTCTGTTGTCTCGGTGTGGCCTACAGCAAAGCAGCTGCGGATTTCAACCTCCGTGCCATCTTCGGACCGGGTACCGAGCAATGTTCCAATGACTCTATCCTGATCAGCATTTCGGCGAAGAGAATGATCAAGAATTGAGAAAATCGCCTGGATGAGGTTATCAGCAACTGCTTTTTTTATGTGATTGTACCCGTACCTGGGGCTGGATGATAACATTTAGAGGGGCAGTTGTAAACGCGGCGCCAACGTTTGCAGGCCCAAGGGGGCGTGCAAGGTGGAGGAATGAGTCATCGGTAGCCATGCTGGGCAGATCTTAATATCAAAGCACGTCTCTTCCTCTATTTGTTATGTAGGAAGCAGACGAGCAACTATTTCTTTTTGTGTGGGCGGAAATGAAATTTAACGCTAAGATAAGCGCACTGATAACGATAACCGATAATGGACATTAATAGAAAAAAGTCCATCCAATTTAAAGTGAGAAACGAAAGCGCCAATCATGGGGTTACCACGCAATCAAGGTAGAAAACCATTCAAAAAGAATGGGAGACCTTCGACTAGTAGAAAAAAAGGATTCCAGACTTCAAGAACCGATGATTTAACGTAAGTCTCCCCTACTCTATTAAAATAGTGCCTCTGAATAACATGGAAGGACAGGCCCCACGACTTGTCTGATGAAATTGAGGAAATTCAAGATGAACTCGTATCAGAGAATCAAGACTACCTATCCTCTAGCAGCAGCGAGGCTGAAGAATCCCAAGAACGGCCATACAATGTGCTGTTACAAATACTCAATGCGAGCTCTGGTCTTACTTCCAAGAAACGGAAGCTCCATCACCAAGAAAAGGATATGGATCAAGAAGTGGTGATCGGCAAAGCCACCGGAGATTCGAAAAATAACGATCTTAAAGATCAGGAGGCATCTGAAGACGAAGATGAAGCATCTGCAGAACGAGGTGCAGATGACCTGGAAGATGACGAGGATGGTAAGCAAGCTATCCTTAATAGCTTGTGAAACCTTCGAAGCTGATATTTGATAGCCACGGACCCTTTTGAGGCTCATTTTGCTAACCCAGACGAGGGGCAGCTATCTCTGAAACTGCAAGCAGTATCTCAAGGCTGTTGGAGCTCTATAAAAAGGGAATTAGCAGATGGATCAAGATTGGTGTATGCTGGCCCCGAAACTGATGGGAATGACATAGTTCTACCACCAAATGTGCAGGATACAAGCAATTTGAAGGTAAGCCGCCGTATAAAAGTAGGAGACCGAGGTTCTGATCTGGCGCCTATAGCTGAAGAAGAAGCTCGTGTCTGCGGCTGCTAATCTCCTCCCGAATTTTGATGGCTACGTTCGGCATCTAGTCCCTCATATCTTCAACTACAAGGATATCCTGTTCGGGTCGAGGACAGCATCAAACTCGGCTCATCTAAGAGACATACTGTGCCTTCATATTCTCAATCACGTTTCAAAGACAAGAGACCGTGTGATTAAGAATAATGCTCGTATTTCTAGGATAAATGATGAGGATATGGATTTTCGAGATCAAGGTTTTACGAGGCCGAAAGTGGTGTACATTCTACCCACCAGGCAAGCGTGTGTTCGGGTCACTCAGTCGATCGTGAAACTGTATCAGCCCGAACAGCAGGAAAATAGGAAGAGGTTCCTGGAGGAATTCGATGCTGCTGATGACAAGACTTGGGAGAATAAACCGGAAGACTTCCGGGAATTGTTCGGTGGGAACGATGATGATATGTTTAGGCTAGGGCTAAAGTTCACACGAAAGACAGTCAAATATTTCTCGCAATTTTACAATTCAGATGTCATTTTAGCGAGCCCTTTGGGTTTACGCACAGTTATGGATAAGGAGGAGTATGGGTTTCCCCCAATTTCCACAGTTATTTTTTGCTGAACATTTGTAGCGAGAAGAAGCAGGATCACGATTTTCTATCCTCTGTCGAGCTCGTAATCGTTGATTATGCAGATGCACTTCTTATGCAAAACTGGGATCATGTCGAATACATCTTCCAACACCTCAATCTGCAGCCTAAAGAAGCTCATGGCTGCGACTTCAGTCGGGTACGGACATGGTACCTTGACAATAGTGCTCGCTTTCTTCGACAAACGATTGTTTTCTCGTCCTTCATTACCCCCGAGCTGAACTCTTTGTTTTCTTCACACATGCTTAACGTTGCCGGAAAGACAAGACTAACGCAGCAGTATAATGGTGCCATCACGGAGATTTCATTGCCTGTTCCTGTGAAACTGACATTTTCACGCTTTGATTCTATAGCCCCTTCTAAAGACCCTGGCGATAGGTTTAAATATTTCACAACGGCGGTTCTCCCGTCTCTTGCTCGGCACGTTACCGGCAAAAGAAAAGGGAATAGTGCGGGCACTCTTATCTTCATCCCCTCTTATTTGGACTTTGTTCGTGTACGCAACTTTTTCGCTGCGTCTTCCCAGACAACGAATATCTCCTTTGGGGCCATTTCAGAGTACTCGTCTGTTCAAGAGGTCGCCCGCACACGAAGCCATTTTGTAACTGGCCGACACTCAGTATTACTGTATACTGAACGCGCTCATCACTTCCGCAGATACAGAATCCGGGGCGTCAGGCGGATTATCATGTACGGAGCACCTGATAACGCGGTCTTCTGGAGGGAAATTGTGGAGTTCCTGGGACTAGACCCAGCTGGGGTAGTTGAGGCAGCAGAAAGTGGTGTCCGGGCTATTTTCTCTAAGTGGGATACTTTGAAACTTGAGCGAATCGTGGGGACGACACGAGTGGGAAACCTGCTCAGAGAGAAAAGCGGTGATACATTTAGCTTTGTATAGATCTCCGTACATCATATATGATCTACTCCTCTCTCTACAGCTGCAGACGGTCACTCCCATATGTGCGCGGCGCCTAATCGCCCAACCAAAAATTTGTCAACAGTGTTTTCTCACCCAAATTTAGTTCAAATATTCGTTAATTCTGTTATTACATAGCCCGCTCGGCGTTTCGAACTCCGGTGACCAGTATATTACAGTACATGTAGGTAACTATTATGATAGTCTATACCACAATACCACCACAAACTTCAAAGGCACAAACAGATGCCATCAGATCACCACCTACAGGCAGACTTGCTAACAATCAAGTG
>NPHW01002608.1:0-13038 GCA_002240705.1 Elaphomyces granulatus
TATCCGTTTCTGGAGTAAACACCTGTTTCTTCTTTAACTCCTCAGTACGTTTGAACACAGGTACGTCTTTGCCAGGACTGAGGAGACGAGAATTGTGCTTGGGACTCTCGAATTGATGAGTAACCGCTGGTAAACTATCATCCTCCTTAACACTGAGCTCCACATCACTCTAGATCTCGAGTTTAGTGTCGCCCGAGGCCACCGTAGGCTCAACTTCTAGCACAGAGTCAGTGTCCTCTATACGGCTTGGGACAACCCTCCAATCAAGGGAACACTAGAAGCAGAGACGCGTGAAGTGGCCTTTTTAGGGGCTACTGTCGGGGAAGCTGTTGACGTAGTCGATGCAGGTGTGCCATGGGGTTTATATTCAATACGATCAAACATGTTAACTGGTGCTTGCTTGCGCAGCCGCCCATGGGTGCCACCTGTATGTAAACTGGAGCCGCCCTTCTTTGCTGGCTGCCGAAGACTTGGGTTTCTATCACGGTCTATACAGTAGATATCTTTCGTCTACGTTCTAAGCCTGTTAACGTTGCTGGACCAGGCGGTTCATGAAGTAGTGAATGAGCCTGTGGTACGCTTAAGGCTTGTGTTGATCGAGAAGGGTACTATTCAATTGCCGGAATGGGTGGCAATGGCTTTGCCACTTTGGCCAGACGCCGTCGTGCATCTAGCTGCTGGAGAAACAATTCGAACTACAAGGTGACCAAAGTTTGAAGATACGACCTTGCATAAAGAAGATGACGCAGCTGCTCTTGGATAGGGAAGGGGGGATATCGCAGCGAGAAATCGGAAGGGACATATGCATGTATATACTCTGCTTCAGTGTGAAGCCTGGTAAACTGGTTAGGGAGACAGTGGTGCAACTATCATACTCCTGGAGAAAGCGGCCAACGTCACAACGGTGAAGAGCACGTCGTCTCGCGCGCTCTACGAAACCGCACAGGACTGCCGGCGCGAGATAATCATCATTATGAGCTTGATTTATATATGTATTATGAAGAATATGTACATCATGCCGATAAAAGTACAGGATAAAACTTGGTTGTACCGTAGTCTTCCCCTCTTTTACCGGCTTTTTCGACGATTTATTCTGTCGTCTCGAGTCCTATCTCGGTCCCTGTCCCGGTCTCCTCTAGGTCGATCTCGATCTCGATCTCTTCGGTCACAGTCATGGTCACGGTCACGGTTACGGTTAGGGTCTCGATTGGCGATGTTGGGTTTGGCGATGTTGGGTTTGGCAATGTTGGGTTTGGCGATGTTGGGTTTGGCGATGTTGGGTTTGGCGAGGTTGGGTTTGGCGAGGTTGGGTTTGGCGAGGTTGGGTTTGGCGAGGTTGAGTTTAGTGAGGTTGGACAAATCGGGAATATACCGATCAATGTCGACAAACCGCAGACGCTCGTCGCGCTCTCGATGGTCTCGATCGGGTGAACGGATGCGTCGACGGGGTGAACGGCTACGGGTGCTCGTCACGGGCACGTAGCGGTCAATATCGAGCTGGCTTGGGGATCGCGATCGTCGCTGTGACTTGGATCGTCGGTGCACAAGGCGGGAATTCGACCCATCTAGATTTTGGTGGTGGCCAGGGGAACGAGAGAGGTGATGACGACCATGATCATCTCGGTCCTTATCTTTCTTTTTGCCTCTCTCTCTCTCTCTCTCCCGATCATGGCCGTGGTCGCGATTGCGATGGTGTCGGGCCCTGTCCCTTTCACGACCGTGACTATCCCGGTCCCTGTTTCTGTCCATGCCACGATCCAAACCCCGGGCGGTGTGGCTGTCATCCCGGAAGTCACGGACCGTCAGCCCATCCTCCGCCTGACGGCCGCGTGTTCGAACGGAAGCTTCCCCCGATTGATCTTTGCTATCACGTCGACGACTGCTATCGTACTGAGAATGCCGGATTTGGGTCTGACTGTGGCTATCGCCTCGCCGCCGTGTCCGTGATGTCTCTCGTTTCTTTCGGTCTCGGTCGCGGGACGGAGATTGATGCTCTTGCCGCCGGGATGGTGTATTGGAGTATCTGGGCTCGGTGACGCTTTTAGGACGGGGCAGATGCTTGCGCCCGCTTTCAATGGCCTCGGCTTCTTCAAAATCGAACTCGGGTTTCTGCCGCGATTTCGCCGCCAACTCCTCCCCTTCTTTCAGCAGCAACTGTAAGGCAGTCTCTTCCAAAGCCTTTTCGTCCACGGGAGGCGGCAGTGGGGGTGAAGGTTCTTTTGGCGTAGGAGACCGGTCTCTTTTTCGACTGCGTCGATCATGGTCTCGGGAACGATCTTGGTCACGTTTGTAGTCACGCTCTCGTTCTCGCTCGCGCTCATATTCTCGTTCTCGTTTCTCTCGTTCCTGTTTCTCTCGTTCCTGTTTCTCCCGTTCCTGTTTCTCTTGTTCCTGTTTCTCCCGTTCCTGTTTCTCCCGTTCCTGTTTCTCTCGTTCCTCCTGTCTCTTCCGCTCATATCGTTCCTGTCGTTCCTTTTCCTTTTGCTCTTCGAGCAAACGCTGTTCCTCCCGTAGGCGTTCCTGCTCAGCGCGCTTCTGTTCCTCACGCTCTCTCTCTTTTGCCTTCTCCTCTTCCTCCTTCTGGCGTTGCAGCTCACGCTGTTTCTGGAGCTCCTCAATTTCTGCCTTGGCCTTCTCTTCCTCCAAACGCTGCTGCTCGCGTAGTGCGTCCTGCCTGGCCTTCTCGCGCTCTTCACGTTTGCCCTGGATGAAACGCTCATAGTCTTCGGCGGTCTTATTCCCCGACGACTCTTCTTGCGCCGCTATCTCTTCACCAACTTCTTGTCGGCGGACATCCCGGATAGAGTCAAGGATAAATTCTAAATGATGAGAGGCTATAGTATCTAGAGCACCCTCGACACTCTTATAGATGTCGCTGCGATCAACAGCACCTTCAATTAAGGTAGCAGCTTTTCCACGCTCGCGTGACAAATACGCGGGTTCACGATCAATTTCCGACTCAGCCAACTCAATTAGCGAGCTGGTGAATGCGTTTTTTGCCTCCTAAGACAGTAGAGAGTAAGCCCATCTGCAAAACGGCTGCCGTGGAAAACCAAAGGGAATGCGCGCCATAGGCCTACCGACTCATTAAACTCCGCCCAGATCGTCTTCCTGACATGGTCAAAGACTCCCTTCTTCTTAACGGCATATAGCAGGGTTTCTATAGCCGCATGTTGTGCTGCAGTCAAAGGAAGCTCAGAGGTCTTGAACTTTTTATGTTGAGGATTGTGAATAGTATCCAGGGCTGGCCTTTTGACACCACTTGTCCCCACATCTGGAATCCCGTTTGGTTCATCATCCATTATAGGGACTGTAGAAAGGGCGGAAAAAGGGAAGATTTATGTTTGTTCCAAGAACGTATTTGTCCACATCATCTATAAATACCTGATGTAGAATGAATTTAGCTTGAGGTGTCAATCGTTGTCGCATAAGCTTTTGTTTTGTTCCACGCTCCGAACTTCTTAGCGTTTGTCGCGCCAAGGCGCTGATTGCACATGCTAGTCATTAAGCGCGTCACACGCCATATGTAGTACATACCGACCATTACGTCTGTATATTTTTTTCTCCTCAATTTCACCCTGCTAAACATATCAATTGGAGTCGCATATAGCATATAGAACTCGGTAACTTTTAGACTCTGAAAAACTCTGAAAAACTCCGGTTGCAAGGGCGACTCCTTGGGGACCAATTGCCTTCTTCACCAGCATCCCGATCTTACCTCTGATACCCAAACGCGATGGTGCACAAGGTCCTCTTCTGGACCGGCTTCGGTATGTGCTCGATTCCAAATAAAATCGATCTACGATCGATCATCATAGTGCTCTACTCTGTCGTCTTCGCACGGCTTAATAACGGATATCATTTTTACAGGCATTGCGGTCCGGCTATGGCAACTTGGCATTGAAATGCGTCCTCTGCTCACCAAGGAAGCGCTCTGGGTGTATCCTCTCTTTGCGGGCGTGGGTGGAAGCTTCGGGTACTGGCTACAAGGCGTCGAGAACCGGCAATTGAAGATACTCGCGGAGCGTCGAACTTTGCTGTTGGAAAAGCGTCGGAGGAGAGATGAGCGGGAAGGTGAATCGGAAGGTGGAATTCTGGCTGCTACGGCGTGAGTCTGGGAGGAGGTGAGGACTAGACGTCAAGGAAGGGGTACAAGGCCGTGGGGTGGAGAAGGTTGTACGAAATATATCCTGCAGAACGCTGGCGAGAGGCACTGGATTTATTCTCTTGTTGCTTTTATTGCTATCTCCTTTTTTTCCTCCTCTTCACCCCCGAGGAGCGATCGTTGAGGCGTCCAAGCATATACAGAAACTTCGAATCGCTTCAATTGTGAACTAGAATAAATCCAGGCGCTCGGACGGAAAAAGATGCGTTTTGTGGCGAACAAGATCTGGGAGGTCAAATAAGCATGTTCTATCATTAATATGTCTGAAGATAGTGTCCTCTGGGCTGGTAATGCATACCTAGTTCTCAGAAATTCCACGAGTGGAAAGAACTAATGCGACCGCGAATTATGGATTAGGGTGTGGAGAGCTTTTGCTAGTAGTAATAACTTACCTTTTGAATATCGAAGGGACTTCTCTTTTGGTATTCTGAACAAACCAACTATCTCCCAGATTATATGTGTCATTTCGATGAAAGTGTTTTACACAGCGGGACACTCTTCTTTTATTACAGCCATGTTATAATTTTGGTGCTTGATGAGGCTGTTGGTGAAACTGCCCAGGTGGATGTTGTAAGGAAACGGCGTTTTACCGACCATGCCTACCTAATAGTGTTGTTGACAATGAGAACGGAAGCAGTTCTGCGGATTGACAGTAATATAGTAGTGAGACGTTGAAGAGTGGACATCAGAATACTTATACGTGACCACTCGCATGAGACATTAACACTCCTTGGCCTAATAAATGTACAGTGTTTATTGTTAAAAAAAAAATACAGGCTTTAGTATCTTCCCGCGGATAGATAATAACCTAAGTTTGCTCTACGTTGAATTGGATAGACACCTCCCACCTCTGACCTCCTGAACCATAACCCCCCCCTAGACGATTTCTTATCAAACTGGAAATCCTCTCACGTAGCCTGACAAGATTCTCTTCTGAGCTAGAAACCCTAAGTTTAAGGTTGGCCATGCATAAGCCGTAGTGGACTTGCCAGAATCTGGCATCATCGATCCCAGATACAGCAGGATCTGATTGAATATCTCGGAGTACGTCGGATACACCGTGCCCGGAATACGACATGAGGAGCATAGATCCCAATGTTTTCACAAGGCGGACCCCGAGAACGCACATGGAGATGGCCATCGTCCCAGACAGCACCCTATCAAGCAACGTGTATAGTTGAACAGATAGTAAAGGCAGCACCAAAAGAAGTGTAGAACAGGAGAGGGTAAGGAAGTGAGACGGATTGCTGAGGACCGACGGCAGAGGCTCGATATAGGCGAACCGCATTGCCTTGCCTATCCGAGCATGGTTCTTAAGTCCTATAGCTGAAACCAATGTCGAGGCGATGGCTAGAAGGGCGGTGATGTCCACGCTGCCTAGAGACACACGTTCATGGTCATGAGGATGGTGAGGCTCGTGACCAGAATCCTCGAGAAGATGTTGAAGGTTATGAGAGATGAGATCTAATCCCATGAAAAGCAGAAGCACCGAGAGGGCAAACCCAGCGAGCACCTCTGCGCGCTCAAGGCCGAAGGGGTGTCGAATGCTCGATCTCTTCCATACCTCAAAGTTACCTAGGACATCAACGGCAACACAAAGCAGCGCTCCCAGGGAGTCAAACAGAATCAGATGTGACAGCGCCGTGATTGCCAGAGAGCCGTGGGCGGTCCAGAGCGTGTGCCCAGCGACGACCATATGGCAGATGCACCACCAAAACCGGGTGTTTTGCTCTTTGGACATGCTGGCGCGACATTCTTTCGACGTCGGAAAAGGTAGCGAATTTGGCAGGGCTAAGGGAGCCCGGGGAGGCGGTTCCAAAAAGATCTGATGCGATACACTACTATGCTTGTACTTGTGACCTCGTCTCTGCCCGATATTCTGAACATGTCTGTCAGCTGTGATCTCAATTCCATTCCAACTTCACATACCGATTTCACCACAGGACTCTTGGACAGGACAGTCGGCTTGAAATTAAACGGCCCGGTTCCATTTTCGCTGGAGCCGGTTTGGATATATCCAGGCGACATGGAATTGAATGTCGCTCGCGTCGGGCTCCAAGAACCCTGAAAATTGGCCAACTCTCTTGGGTAGAACCCTGTGTGAGTGTCTGGAAACAAGCCATTTGGATTGTACGACAGTTCTGACGGGATATCGGTTTCGTCGTCAGGCGGAGGAGTGGGTGTCCGCGGGGGACGCGGAATGGGCAAATTGGTCGCCATGAACTTTCCACCGCTGCAGTCAGTTAAAGGTATTGTATGTACATAGTGGCACGATGGTGAGATGAACAACAGCCAAGAGATCACCTTTCACATTTGGCCCTGGACCTTCTTGGAGAAGACGAAGAATGATACTCTCCCCAGCCAACCAAAAAAAGGAATGGTACATAGCGGTAGTAAGCGGTAACTTCAAGCGGTAAGCGGTTGTCTCAGTCAGGTAAGCGGTAAATGGACGAATTAGGTATAGTGTGTAATAATTATATCCGGCAAACATTCTGGGGTACCGAGCCAAGCAAACACAAACATCTCGCAATATTATCTCAGACTCAGCTTCTATGTAGCATATGCATAATCCAGAATACTCAGCCTTTTATATCTCAACAAGTACTGTGCTGAAAATAGCTATCATATACATACTCGGTTGGGAGCTACATAGAGTTAGTCTGGTGCGAGTTTCTTCGCAAACGTCCTTACTACATATTAACAACCCTCAGGACTTCTTTTGCAATTTCCCAACGCAAGAACATCTAGATCTTGTTCAAACTTTCCATACTTTCTTATTACACCAACATTATCATCTTATTCGAATTTCAAATCCAAATTCACGAAAAATGACCGAGTCTCGCGTTCTTCTGTCAGCATGCCCCTATCTTCATCGCCCAGAACCCCCGTCAATATCATCCCACCCTCTTTCTGACGCTTCAGGGCTAGGTAGCCATTTCTCATCTCTTCAGAGTAGCCCTTCCTCCGCTCGCGGCTCAATGGGCAGTCCTTTTCCCAACCTGCCTCTGCGGCGTTCGCGAACCCGTTTCCCAAGAAAGGTCAAGTTGGATCTTACTCGCGTTTTGGAAACAGAACAAGACTTCGCTGGATGACTTTCTAGGTGCCTGGGTACTTGAGCGTGGTCTTATTCACTCGGCCGACGAAAGCCCGAAGATCAATGGCTCGTTCTTGAAGTTCCACATGCTGAGGAAGGCCACAGGCCTTGACGAGATACTGAACGCGGTGGAATGGCAGGTATGTATTTCGAGAACCTCTTTCGGGCCCATTCTGAACATAAGAAGTGAATCGCAAGAGATTTAGGATTGGTTGTAATCGATAGCTACTGGAGACTCCCCGATCATTGAAAATGCGGAATGTGATCGCCTTCTATCTCCCCTCTTTCTTTCTAGGTATGTCTCGTAACAGCTTACAGCATCGCGATCATCGTTCATCGACGAACGGAGATAAAATTAACAAGAAGAACAACCGAGTCTGACTGCGACGATGCTAAAAACATCCAGGCCTTGACGAGATGTTGCACGTGGTGGTAAGGTAAGGTCGCGATTTCGTCGATCTGTTCAGCAATTGGAGCTTCATCCTCCCTCGATCAAATGACCGGATGCTGCTCTGGTCCGGGCAGATCACCTTCACGCGGCGCAAATCCACTCCCCCTGCGACGACTTGGACCGAGCGTACCATTATTCTGCTTGTAGCGCCTATCATTTCCTCTCACTCTCCGAACAGAGGCCCTTGTTCGCGGCATTTTGGTCCTATTTTTGGCAGAGAGGGGTTGTAGATTCGGTTGGTAGTGTAGGGCACTGTGTTGGGCACTGTACTAGGTATAAAGATCGACGCGTCGCGTGTTCAACATGCAATTTTGAACCTTGAGATATTAGTTAGAAAGCTATATTTGTAATTTCCATAATATACGTACAATATTTAATCAAATTTTGAGGATCCTAAAATTCCGTGCGTTGACAATCTTGCTCAACAATCGGTCGGAACTAAAATGAACGAAGGTCTGACCTTACCTCAGCAAGCTCAGACCATATCATAGGGTCTGAGGTACTGAGGTAAGGTCTGACCAGAATTTTTCAACGCACCAATCTAGTACAACTACTTAGAGGTTGATTTGAGCTCTCTAGACCGAAATGGTGCTAGTCATCCGCACGCTTGACAGTAGGGCGGAAGTAGCGCGGAAGGTAGCAGGACTGAGATAATCGCAATACACGTTCAAAGTTGTCTACCGAGCCAACGTTCAAAACACACCAAGTCAACTCGTCGGACTCTTATCGAGGCTGAGGACCGTCATGCGACGATCGTAAATCTACTTACTGGGGAGACTGGTTCTGACTTCCATCGCTCGTCTTTTATGGATAGCCGAGGGGCGTTTCTATTCATCCTGATTACGCTCTACCTTCTTGCCAGTTCGCAAGTCCGATCTCCGTTGATCGATCATGATAAAGAACATCAACGCCAGATTGCCGAGGAGCAACGTGCTTTACAGCTGCTGAATCGGTCGAGATATGGAGATTTTGATTTCCAGGCAGACTGCTGGCTCCCGATCCCAGGACTGCGCAAAAATGACAGCTATTTCTGGGATCTACTGCCGGGGGTGCAAGAGAGGGCTCGCCGCGACTTGCGGTCGGCGTTGGCCAGTGCGGGACTACGTGTTCCTGGTGCATTCCAAACCGAAGATCAGGCTCGATCTCTGAACCTAACGGCGATATCGCTTCCTGTCTATCGCAACGTGACGGGAAAGCTCCGAGGAGACTGGGTCCGGCAAAGAGTCCAGAGCTCCTCAACATCTGCTCTGAATATTACGGCCCTGGTTATTGAGAACGACTATGTCACCCGCGACTTTGGTCTGAATGTCACCGGCGATACGGGAAGTTTGTACTTGGAATTGCACGAGGGAGACGGAGAACTGTCGCATGGCAGTAGCCATGTTCGGGAGGTGCGGGCAAATTTGCAAGTTGAAAGCGGCAGCTCCTTTGGAAGCATGTGGTATATGTCTCTGTTTGGTGTACATTTTCCGGAGTTGGGAGAGGTGATCCTAACCACGACAAGTGAGAAGTTTGGCGGGATATTCTCTTTGCCTCATTTTACACTGTCTCAAGATACCTTCGATGTGTCCCACAAACTTCTGCTCAAGTCTCTCTCTGATACGATCTCAGAAAAACAAACCCACTCACCTACCTTCTTCCCATGGTCTTCCTTGCCACATGGATCGCAGGCCATGGCCTTTCCTGCTCCCAAATGTGAATACCTGATCTATCTCCAGCAGCATCCCGTCACCCTACGTGGAGCCCTAGTGCAGAACACGCTTCTCCAGCAAGTGGAGGATGAACTCAGATTTCCCGTAGGAGCGCCTATTCCTGCCGCTCCGCTCATGGTCATGTCAGCCGTTGTCTTTTCCCCTGACTGTGGCATCATCCTGCAGACGAAGGGCGTACCGGAATATCCTCCAACCGAACCTCTTTATTTGGTAGGTCCGAAGCAGGAAGTATATAGTATATATGCATCGCGACTTGTTTTTGCCATTGCTGGCGTGTCCATCGCTCAGATATCCTTGCTCCTTAGACAAATTAAAGACGCCTCCACACCCTCTACCCGCAGCCGGGTCAGCTTCTATACAATTGCGATGATGGCAATGGGTGATGCATTTGTGTTCAACTTCATTTTGTTGGAGCTCTTCTCGGAAATATCATTATTGATTCTTGCGGCCACAGCCTTCCTCGGCTTTCTTTCTGTCGGTTACATAGGTATGAGATTCATGATGGAAATTTGGGCTGTCCAGGCACCTGAAAGGAGGGAACAAGACCGACTTTCGGTATCCCAAACCACAAACACACTCCAGGATGCGCTGCCACTGCCGGCTACGGCCAGAAGGGCAGCGGATTCTGGTGCAACGCCGATCATCCTACCACCCGATCAAGATGCCCCCGATGAAGAAGGGTCCCAGCCTAATCGAGGAACGACACCACCAGCTCGCAGAGAGGGAGGTACCGAGGTAGGGGCCATGTATGCTCGGTTTTACTTCGTACTTTGTTGCCTTCTTGCCTTCTCCTTTTGGTCGCTTCTCTGGCCTATCCGGTTGGGTGCGATTTACGCCAAATTCCTAGGCTTCATCTATCTGTCTTTTTGGACACCGCAGATATACCGTAATGTTATGCGACATTGCCGGAAGTCTCTACGATGGGATTTCGTGATAGGAGAGAGTATTCTGCGTCTATTCCCTTTCGTCTACTTTTTCACCGTCCGCGGAAATGTCCTTTTTATCCGTCCAGATTCGACCACCGCTTTCACTATGATTAGCTGGGTTTGGATACAAGTCTGGGCTCTCGCCAGTCAGGACATTCTGGGACCACGGTTTTTTGTCCCCCGTGGCTGGGCTCCCCCAGCCTATGACTACCATCCGATTCTCCGCGAAACCTCTGCTTCCATGCCCGGTGACGATCTTGAGTCGGGTGGAATGCTGCCAATCAGTTTCCTCCGGGCCGAGGAACGGGAATCAGCAAGCAGTGGAAGGGACGGCGATCGCCCGAGGCCGAAGGATAATAAGAAGAATAAAGTGTTTGACTGCGCAATCTGCATGCAGGATATCGAAGTCCCAATTCTTACTTCCGCGGGGGGCATGTCTGGAAACAGCATGACCGAAGGCGCCACCAGTCTCCTTGGGCGCCGCACATATATGGTGACTCCATGTCGGCATATATTCCACAGTGCCTGTTTGGAGAGCTGGATGCGATTGAGGCTACAATGCCCGATCTGTCGAGAATCCATTCCTCCGGTATAGATTTACGACTTCATGTTAAATGGATGTATCGATGGGGGTTAGAACTGTACTATATACCGGGTTGCATAGCGTGGCTATCTTGTTGATCATTGTATTTCCTATTATGTATGTACTTTGACTTCGGAATATATCGGTTAACTAGAATATATATATATAGGATTGCTTATGGGAGGAAGATCCATCAGCTGATAGGAATCCACGCCCATGAGGAGTAGAAAAGTAGAGAAAAAGAAACTCATACATAACTGGCCATTCCTGTTGAAAGCTCGGCCGAATGAATCAAATAACGCCTGACATGATGAATCTAGAAATCTTCTCCCAGCGATGCAAGACACTTCTAGTCCTCCCCAACCGACTGCTTGTATGCCTTCACATCCATAAGGCCCTCGAGCTCCTTCACATCGTGGACCTTAATCTTCGCAATCCATCCGGCATCTTCGGGACTCTCATTGATGATCTTGGCTTTATCTTCTAGGGCCGTATTCCCTTCAACCACTTTTCCTGAGATGGGTGCGAGTACGTCTGATGCTGACTTGACCGATTCGACCGCTCCCACGGGTTCCCCCGCGCGGACTTCGGAGTCGGCGGTGGGGAGCTCAACGAAGATGACATCGCCGAGAGATTTAGCTGCGTACTCTGAAATTCCAATTTTGGCTGCATGGAATCGTTAGAGCGCACTGGCCTATGTGATTTTCCAACATCGAAGAGGCGGCGGTTGTTTACTGACCAGTTTCGTCATCCGCGACCTCTACCCATTCATGGGACTCTGTGTATCTCTTCTCTTGCCCTTCATCAATTGACCGATCAGTATTTAAATAATACTCACGGCGTTGAAGAACCTAGGGAATGGAGAGATTGAAAAAGTGTGAGGGTTCGTACATAGTGAGCTGCAGGAAAAACTTCTGCTGAGTCCACGCGGGAAATAAGATGACGGGATGACTCGGGGTCTGCTGGAAGAGATGGAGTGTCGCGGAGAGAGTAATCGCTGAGCCAAGGGACGCGCAGCCCTTGTAGCAAAGGACATTTTTCGAATTGGCCCTCGGGATGAGTGGAGAGTGTTGAAAAGCGAAGGAAGATCTATCGACTTGATGAGAAGGTTTGGAGGGAAAGATCATTGATTATCCGCGGATAAGAAATAAAAGAGATTGATTGGCGGTGAGATAAAAGAGCGGGATGATCTTTAAAGTACACATTTCATTTAGAATTATAGAATTATTAGGAACTATCTAGGTAAGTGTCTCCTGTCTATATATAATGATATTTCCAGAATCTTGTTCATAAGTCTCGGGGTTTGCCAACATTGTAACAAAGGACTGACTTTGCCTCTAGAGTATCATAAGCTTGCAGCTTAATCGCGGGTCCCCCCACTGTACCTCCACTCCTTCTGGTAACGCTACACCTCTCCCGGGTTTTTTTATTAGGTTGTCCGATTTTTTAAGTTGTCCGTTGCCTGGATGCCTGGCGTCCTCGGCCTCGTTGCAACGTGTTCATCACAACATTACCAATCTTATTCAATTCGAGTGTTAGATGGCAAGAGAAGGTTCCTTACTGACGAATTACTGTAAGTTTCTTCTATTTAATGTCGGAAAAGAACATGAGAGGGCAAAAAAGGTGCAAGGGGAATATATACTTTTGTCCACAATTATTAGAGAAATGTCTGAGCACCGAGCGCGGTGAGCACATACAAATGTTCGGGATTATGTCTCGATTTTGGCATTTTTCAATTAATGATTACCAACCACACAACACTATTATTGAAAATCGGGCTCAGAGTTTCTCTTCGCTTTATTATTATTAATAAGCTGAATCTAAATCTGTGAAAAATTTTGGAAATTACCTACGATTTCAGTGAGTTATGTGTTCCGGAAAACGGGTACTTTTCAACAAGTTTCTCGAACGCGGGAGGTCCTATTATCGGGTACATTATAGAGAATTATTAGTGATTAACAGCAACACAACACTGCTATTAGAAATAGGGCTCCGAGTTTCTCTTTGCTTTAATGAGCAGAATTATTAATTTTTCAAATTAAGTGTGTTTTGACCGAGTTATGTGTTCCAAACAACTTATCTCAGGGACTCAGACGCTATTTACGCC
>NPHW01002610.1:0-16101 GCA_002240705.1 Elaphomyces granulatus
TTTTGGCGATCCGGCACCATACTACTAGTTACATAGGTAGCTAGTTAAAGAATCCTTTCCGAAATCGAAATGGGGATGTAGGTGGAGTTACATACCTACTTTCACCAATCTTCCTTGTCGCCTTATCGTCGAGGTCAACCAATGAAGAAGCTGTTCTCTTCGTATAATGTGTATATACGTTCTTCCACGATGATTCCAGGGGCTCGAGCTCAGCACTTAGCACATACATTCACCTACATACATAGTACATACATACATATTGTGGATGGACTAATAACTTTATTGTTCTGGGATCCACACCATTCCATTGCCTTGTGTGCGTTCGTATCTTTCTTTGATATACGTAGGTATGATATATCATACCTAATATGTCCTATATAGTTATTCGGCGTAAAAACCGAGAGAAATGTTCTCGCATCTTGCAAGCCGAGGTTGCAAATTGTTGTTAGATCCACGCCCAACCAAAAATTGGGTTAAAATGTCAACAATGCTACTTTGACCGAATTGAGTGTTAGTTGTGTGCAAATTTGAAGTTCAGATATAACTACTAATGTTTGCTTAGGGTGGGGTGATACAAGTAGCGGCTCCCCCCGCACGGTCCGGGAGCTCTTTGGATCATATGATTTCACGAACTGTCCGTGCTCGGATGTTTTAGTTAAAATTTATAGGTTGCAAGTCTGTACTGACTACAGCGTTTAGGCGCTTGACCTGCAGACAGAATGGATATCTTCCCTTCAAGAATCGGGGTCTTTCCCGACTTGCTCTGGTGTGGTTATTTGGGGAAATCTAATTTTTATTCATCAATTTGTTCCGCAAGCTCTCAGAGACGCGTACGGCGACTTTCCGTCCGAGTCTCCGAGCTCACTGATTTCTAAGCCCATTTGTCGAGTGGCACTGACCCAAGCTACAATATCTAGTGATAGAGAGGGGTAACAGTTGCAGCAGTGAGCTATTATCAACTCACACGATAGCCCATTCGGGAAGCCAAGGGCGTTCATATCCACACGGGGCATCTTGTTTTATGAAAATATGCGCTATCACAATCCTCGGGACACTGGTGAGTAACAAAAGCCCTCTCTGCAACGCTGCAAGCTGATCTGCTTCAATGGCAATTAAACCCTCCCTATGGGAACGTTGCAAGTAACTAAAACGACCTATAGAGTGTCGAGACAAAGCTCTAAATAATGAGCTATTATTTGATGTCCAGTCGACCAAAAATTTGACAGTCATAAACCTTGTCGGAGCATTGACGACGCTGTCGATAGGCACCTTAAGCCAGTCGGCATTCGTTTAGGCCTCATTGCGCTCTGCTGCTGAGGTTGAATTCAGGTGCAGAATGGATGCCTAATTGATTGGGTTTGAATATTGACCAGGCTAAGGCTAAGACCAGAAGGATGGATGAAAGCGTTTATGCACATTCCACCCGGCCGTCACGCCCTTAGTTATCTCTCACAAGCAGGCAGGAAGTCCTTGCTATGAGATCCAACCAATGACATGCCGGGTCTGGAAAGACAGTGATGCTATGACGTATTTCCCATTCAGCCCAACAGAACAGAGAATTCGTACATACAACACCTGTGAGCTTGGCTGGACTGCATTTGCCGGATGAACCGCAAATTGTGCATTAAGTAGATACGGATTGCGCCGCTAAGTTCATCTTGTTGTTGAAAGAAAGAAAGAAAGAAAGGAAAAAGAAAAAGAAAGCAAAGATTTTTAAATCAAAGGACAATAGTCCAGGGATCCATGAAGTCTTGCCAATGGGGACGTCGGCCTTCGTCACGCATATACGATTCCCATTGGCATTGTTCGATCTCCAACTAGTTATTCTTGTCGTCCTTCGGGGGAGGCCCAGATGAAGAGCTGGGATGACGGCTAATGAACCATCTGGTACTCGAATCTGGTCAGTTTCCCCGGCCTCGTTTGTGGGATCCTGCGCCCTTCATCCCTTCCGTTACGGGACATCCCATGCTGACCCGGAAGATGAACGAAAAGAAAAAGGCGCCCCCCGAGCTGGCTCATTATGAAGTTGCCTTCGCAATCAAACCTGGATGGACCCCAAACCCGGTGCTTGTATCAAAGGAGGTCGCGCAGGTCGGCCCAATGCGTCGTATACAAAGCCGTCAAGCGATGTCGAAGGTGGGAACGTGTCGGAAAGTGGCGAACGAGCCCTCAAGCAACTTCAAGTCAGGCTGCATCCCACTTCAAAACACAAACTTGTGTTCAAGCTTGGGGAACATCGAGTGGGGAAGCAAGCAGCAAGCATGGCTATCGGACGCTTACTTATGTACTCCGTAGCAGGCGGAGAAAAAGGTAGTAGTCTACTGTACCCCAGCCGAATTACTGCATTTGTCACGGCCCCGCTCCGCGTTTGATACCGCTTTCCCCTCTGGAGGGGCAGACTTGGAGGGTTTGATCGATTCTCTATGCTATCTTAGCGAACATGGAAACCGTGAAAACATTCAGGCTGGCTCTGCTTAAAAAGATCGTTGTCGTCGAGATGGATAAACTGTGTAGCTGGAGTCAGGGAGGACCAGATATCTTCCCGTGCTCAGCCATCGATATCACTCCTTCCTTTAATCATTTGTTGTCGTTGCTGCTCTGCAAACTATCGAACCCGAAATCATGGTACAACTTCGAACCTCGCAAGAGCTGACGACCGGCTGGTCCGTTAAGCAAACCGACAACGTCTCCGAGGACGCATGGCTACCAGTCCTTCAAGTTCCTACCAATGTTCATCTGGATCTTCTGGCCAACAGAAAGTATATATCACCCTGGCATAAAGGTCCGTGACAGAGTACTGATAACCTTTGGTCTTCATAGAATTCCTGACCCATTCGTCGGCTTCAACGAGCTCTTAGTAGAATGGGTGGGCGAGAAAGCATGGACCTATCGTGTGGATCTTCCTGCGCGGTCCCAATTAGCCGGCGCCCTGGATGGCGCCTCAGTGGCCCTGGTCTTCGAAGGTCTGGACACGTTCGCCCGGGTCAGATTGAATGGAGAAACAATCCTGGAGAGTGACAACATGTTTGTGCCTCACCGCGTAGATATCACACACCGTTTACGGGAAGAAAATCGGCTAGAAATCGACTTTGACTCAGCCTTACTGCGTGCTCGGGAGATCCAGAAGATACATCCCGATCATGAATGGGTCGGCTTTAACGGCGAACCCGCTCGATTCGCTGTCCGAAAGGCACAGTATCATTGGGGTTGGGACTGGGGTCCTGTTTTGATGACTGCGGGCCCCTGGAGACCAGTTCGTTTGGAGGTGTTTCATTCTCGCATTGCGGTTTTGCGTGTGAAATACCAAGTGGCTACCGGACTCGATGTCGTCAGCGGTACTATCTTTGCGAAAGTCGAGGGCCAAGCTGGTCGGACCGTGGCTTTTTCCGTTGCATCTGAAGATCGAACTTTGTTTGAAGGAGCTTCCGCCGTAAATGAAGACGGCGTGGCGGAGATTGCTTTTGACCTTCAACAGCCCTCTCTCTGGTACCCCCATGGATATGGCCCCCAAACGATTTACGAAGTCAGCGCGGTTCTTATAAATAATGGCATTAAGCTGGATAAGAGCGTCAAGAACACAGGATTCCGTCTAGTGCAGTTGGTGCAAGAGAGAGACGACGTTGGCCAGTCATTTTATTTCCGAATCAATGGCGTAGACGTCTTTTGTGGCGGTTCCAATTGGATTCCGGCAGATAGCTTTTTGCCGACAGTCTCAGCAGGCAGATACAGAAAATGGCTCCAATCGATGGTTCAGGGGAATCAAGTCATGGTTCGGTATGTTTCTGTGAATCCGTTCACGACAATTGGCTGACTTCATTTCTTTCTAGAATTTGGGGCGGAGGAATATACGAAGAAGATGTATTTTATGATATTTGTGACCAGTTGGGAATTCTTGTATGGCAAGATTTCATGTTTGCTTGCGGTATCTATCCCGCATTCCCATCCTTCCTCGACTCCGTCCGCAAAGAAGCGATAGCCAATGTTCGTCGACTCCGCCATCATCCATCAATAGTTATTTATGCCGGAAACAATGAGGACTATGCTGTTCAAGAGCATTGCAACCTGGAATATGATTTTCCGCAGAAGGATCCGCAGCAGTGGCTACAGTCTCGCTTCCCCGCTCGCTATATATATGAAAAGCTACTGCCCGAGGTAATACAAGAGGAATGCCCCGAGGCCTTCTACCACCCAGGAAGCCCGTGGGGAGATGGGAGAATAACATCTGATCCTTCTCATGGCGATATGCACCAATGGAATGGTACGTTCATACCTTTTTAAACCGGGGCAAAAAGAAAGAGAGAGAGAGGGAGAGGGAGAAGTCCATGAAAGAGAAGTTCATTATACTTACATTACACCCTCACCGCAGTCTGGCACGGCACACAAGAAAAGTACCAAGTTTACGGGAAAATCGGTGGCAGATTCAACAGTGAATTCGGCATGGAGGCTTTCCCCCATCTCGAAACCATTAAGTACTTTGTGACCGATACCGCTGAATTATATCCACAGTCCAGAATGCTAGATTTCCACAATAAAGCCGACGGTCATGAGCGACGTATCGGTACTTACCTCGTGGAAAACTTCCGAACTAAGACGGATCTTAAGGTATGGAGCACAGATATGTGAAGAATTCGTTGCTTACTAGAGGTCTAGGAATATATCTACTTGACCCAGGTGATGCAGGCTGAAGCCATGCTGTACGGGTATCGCGACTGGCGGCGACAATGGGGGGAGAAGCGCTTTTGTGGAGGCGCCTTAGTCTGGCAGCTTAATGACTGCTGGCCTGGGATGTCATGGGCAATTATGGATTATTTCCTACGCAGAAAAGCATCTTTTTATACCATGGCACGGGCGCTAGCCCCTCTTGCAGTCGCCGTCAAACGAGAGCACCACGACTGGAGCGTGTGTCATGCGCGGCCAGCAAAAGCAAGTTCATTCAAACTGTGGGTCGCAAGCAGCAAGCCGACGGAGATCATGGCAACGGTCGAACTTCGCTTCGTGTCAATAGATTCAGGACGAGATATCAAACCGGCAATCATTAAACACGACATCCCACTCACAGCAAATGGCACAATGGAGATCTTGGACGGTGTAATCGATAATGTTTATGAAGAGCCGCACGTGCTGGCAGCAAGGCTGTTCGTTGACGGCAACATTGCGTCTCGTGATGTGGACTGGCCGCAACCATACAAGTACCTATCCTTGCGGGACCGCGGCATCGAGATGTCTGCTCCAATCCAGGAAGATGAATGTCTGCACACTCTTAGGGTGAGTGCTGAGAGGCCTACAAAGGCTCTTGTCTTTGAAGAACATGACGATGTTGTGCTCAGCGATAACGTGCTGGATGTCATCCCTGGTGACGAACAGGTCGTACGAGTGTCGGGCATGACAGCTGATTGCTTTCCTTTGGGGTACATGTATCTTGGGATGTGAAAACCGAAACACACAGTACTCTATTGTGTTATCTATGATAATTGGATTTATTACACCTAAGCGTTGAAGTAGGGATGAACTCGTCGTTATTTGTCCCCAACTTTGCTCTCGCCTTTCGATGCCCTATACTTATTATTTAATCGATTTTATTTATTAATAACCTACCTACCTACCTACCTGGTATAGACAGTAGCAGACTACATATATGAGGTAGTTTCCAAGTTCAATCTACATAGGTAGGAGTGTCACCATTAACCATCCATTGAAGGCATCATAATGATAATCTATATAATTAGGTATATATACATGTATGTTGGATGCATTAGGTAGGTAAGTAGCGTAGACAGTACATACATTATCATATCATATCAATTTCGTTAAAAAAGTTCAAAAACAAACCCCCCCCTACCTACATATCATACCCAGTTCAAGGAGAGAGACGAGATATGCATGCATATCATACGTATATATCGTTTCTCATCAATTTGGAAATATATATATACACACATAAAGAAAAGGGGAAGGGGAAAGGGAAAGAGAAAGAAAAAGAAACAAGTATAATAAAACCAAACTATACTCGTTATATCATAGGGGGAACAAACGGATGAACCCACACAAAAAATATGGAGCTTCGATGTTTCCTCCAGGTGAAGAAATCCTGAGGCAAAAGTAGACTTATTAAAAGGCCTTTGATGTCACAAGGAGACATGTGGAAGTGCCATTTCCTTGGCTTTCATTCTCTTTCCTTTCATTGCCTGATCAGCTTCAGTTGGCTTTGACCTTAAACCTGTTCGCCAACGCCTTTGCCCATAATGGGAGAATATTAGGGAAGGGAAACCCGACAAAACAAACGAAAACGAATGGAAGCAGACGGTACACACACGTATATATATAAAAAAATATATAATCATAAAAAAATGCGGCGGAAATAAAATAAAATAAATAAAAAATAAATGACATTGAAAAGGAATGAAAAGAATGAGAAAACGCCCAGTTAGGTTGCGCATAGAACGACTTGGAGATGATCCCCAGGCCTGAGAAGATGTTTGGTCAGCATCGCCCAGAGGACCTACTGCATAATATTTTGAAGTATAGACGTTGTAGGGCCCATGAAGTAGGTACCATCGTCCATAGGATGTTGCATAAACGCTGGCGTATTTTGTTGCATCCACAGGGCAGCCGTATTGTCACTGACGAATTGGGTACTAGAGAACCCCGTTCCCATGGGATCATTTGTATAAGCAAGGAAGTCGAACGTCTCTTGATCGGGCACATAGTAAACTGGATCCGTCATAAGGTCAGGGGCGGTGACAGGTGATTGCAGCCCGGTAGTTCGATTTACAGACAATTGGGCAGGAGGAACAATCGTGGATATCTGCGGTCTGCTGGCGGTGGTGATAGTGGTGGCGTGATAGCCGCCTCTCATCATGGCGCTGCTGTTGCCAGCACCCCCTGGCTCGGTTTCTCGCTTGCTAGCGTCGTAAATGCGATAGACACAATCCAATGACCGTAGCGCTGTTGGGCTCCATAACTGCATTCGCTCGAGAGTGTTCATAGCACTTTCTACCAGGGTTTGACAGGATTCACGGCTGGCTCTGGGGTCTGCGTTTGTTTCATCCGTGATGAAAAGACCCAAAAGCGGGACCATTGTGGCTTGGAAGATGATCCAAACGCCATTCCAACCCAACATCGGGTTTGCATTGGTGGTAGCAGATATATCTTGAATCGTCTCTTCAGCTAGAGACCTGCACTTTTCGATAGCAGCGCGTTCTTCCGATCTCAAGGCAATGTATGGGATGCGACGCATAGCATAACTCAGGAGAGCAGGACGATAGAGGAGAATGCGCTGATTTCGATAGCGCCAGCGCATAACGGTCCTGGCAATGGCGGTCGCTGAGAGACAAGGCTCATAAGTCTTAAGCAACTCTGGTAAGTTTTCATACCATTCGAGAAGCTGGTTATCGAGGTTCACCATCTCCGCATGGTTGATCATCGGGGTAACTGTCATGTCTTGGACCTGTGTCACAACCCTACAGTAGCGAATATTTTCTACCAGCGGCAAAATGCTGGACATATGCTCCTAGAAGTCTCATGAGTTCCATGCTTCAATTCATTCACCACCCCCGCGCAGACCAAAAGGACATGAATAAGAAATACTTACCCGTCCCTTACTATATTGTGGTAGTTTTGCGGTGATTCCCGGTCCCCAGCGACCCAAGCTCGGCCGGCCAAGCGTCTCGCAGCCCCAGGTATCCATACAAAGTAGTGACCACCATACTCGCCGCCTCAGCTCCGCTAAGGAATTCTGCTTTGAATCGTTGTTTCCGCTGAATTCCCGATGTATGCCCAAAGTCGCTGCCATTCGCAGTGCTGCGCCCACTAGACAATACGCCAAATGTGGCTGACTGATATAATGAAGATAATGGCCACCCATCAAACTGAGTGTTTGAACGGTCTCGAGGTGTGGTTGCCCCAAGGCATCCAGATCCAGAAATGTCTTTGCGCGTTTGAAATACTCCTCATGCAACATATTATCCGCCGTGTTCGCCGCTATGCTGCCCAGCGCGAAAACCATATTTAATAAAGCATTCCAGCGGCGATCGGTTCTAGAGTGATAGTGTTCTTTGAAAGTGATCTCGTCCAACAACGGTGTCAATGGGTGAAAGTTCTCAAAGTAGGCATGGATCATCCGTTCCTCCTCCTGATGACGGTTTGGGTGTGAGTGAATCGGGGAGATATCTGGATGGATGCCCATGGCAAACGAGCTGTCCCATTGATGACTCTGTGGGGGGGGAGTATTGGAGTTGGACGGAATTGATCCAGGGCTAAGATGATTGATGACCTTTAGAATCGCATGGACAGAAGAAATCCCCAAGTACGATGACGGCTGCTTGGAGGAGAGAGACAAGGCATTGACATCGTCGGTGACACTGGCTACAATGACCTGGAAATGGGAGTCGCGATTGTCGCTGGCGGCTTCCGGTATGGATTGCAGTGACTCGAGATCGTCGCTCTCTGGAGATAATTGAGATGGGTGAGTCTCCGGCGGGGGGGAAATTGCCGGAGTGTTTGGGAGCCGTGTTTGACCCCGGGTGGCAATATCCAGCAACTTGTCACGGGAAAGGCTTGAGAGAGAATCGAGAGCTGTGCCGGGAAATAGCTTCTTAAAGACACCTTCGTACTCCTTTAGCGTCGCCGATAGCTTTTCGGTGTGTCTGTCTGGTCAGCTTGGATGAAGATGAGGACGCAAGAGGGAGATGAGAGATAAACTGGACAGGAAACGGTCATGCATACTTCTGGGAGGGTAGCGGGTCTGAATAGTAGCAGAGGTCAACTTTCTTATACCACTGGCAGGCCTCGCAAGGCCGCTGGCCGTCACAACGGATCTTGCGACGGCGACACTGTTCGCAAGCATGGACAGCATTAGATCTTCGACGGGAGGAAGAAGAGGTTCCGGAAGAAGTAGAGGAAGGGTTCTGCCCGCTGTTGAAGGTATGAAACATGACATCCACGGTCACGATCAGATAAGATAGTAATAAACAGCAAACAAACAACGTTAACCAGAATCTTGGTTCAGTTGTCAATCTCAAAATGGAGAAGGGGAAGCCAACGATTGATAAAGCGGTCTCCACTCTAAAAGAAAGGTAGGTATCTGTGGGGTACGGAGAAGCGGTGGACTAGTGGACCAACATGGGCCAAACACCGTAAGGCGGATGAAGAAATATGCGTGGGGAACCTTTTGATGAATCGAATCACATCTAATGGTTGACAATGAGCGGTGGGGTTGGATGTGGGCAAGATAACCCACCCATTTATTTGCTGAAAAGGAGAGAATAGAGAATCAAGAGAAGGATAGAGTACAAGTATGTACACAACGGGATCAGAGACAGGAGGAACAGCGGTGATAACTATAAGGTAAGGGTCGATGGAAGAGCCGAGGAAACCAAAAAAATAGGAAACCTAGTTCTATCATAATGATGAGTTATCTTGCATATCGCGAGAATAGTTTATTATAGTAGAGATCGGACATCAACGGCCAGATCTCGATATGAATACCGTACATGACAACTTATGGTTAACTAGTGCGGGGGAAGTTTGGGGGATACGGGGGAACTTGGAAGTTATCACATGATGCACAATGAATCAGGTGATTTATATTTTTTTATATTTTTTTTTATCGGATAAGCGTCCTCATGAGACTGTAAGGTGGTTACTCAGGCACTAACTACTCAGGCAATTCAACCTTTAAGTTTTAACCCATGGGAAACCACATGATTCATAAATCTCGTACGGTTATGTGATCTCTAGCAGCTATGATAGCATACCTATGCATGACTCGTGAGTAGTAGAGTGTACTCTACAGTGATGCGAGACTTCTCAACTACAGGTACCAGCTCGCCGAATAATAATAGTACAAATAAATCGCAGAAAGCTATTCTACATCAAAAGAACGAAGGACTATTTAGTGAAGTTTGATAATTGATGATGAAGTAGAAGATGAGTGAATCTAAAGAAAAAAGACAAAGGAGAGCTTTTACTTTCGAGAAGAAATCTAGGTACCTTAAACACCAGCCCTGAGCTGGCTACGGTGATAAGCTCAGCCAGTAATCTCTTCCCGCACTGGAATTGCGACTTCAGTGCCACCAAAATGTATTCTTCAAGTTGAACTAGAATGGATTCAGAGAAAGGCCCATCGTATCAGTTGCGTGTCAGTTTCGGAGGCGCGAGAAGATAATCAAGAAGATAATATAAGCTTTTGCGCATTTCTTCCGTCATGGTTACATATATTCTTTAAAGTAAAAGATATGGTTTGCGAGCCACATGCCATCGTAACAAAGGAGAGATGTAACTTCCAGAGAGACTCGAGAGAGAGCAATTTATGTGGCCAGGAGTTGTCAAAGCCTGGAGTTATCCCATCTACGTCCGAAGATGGCACCATGGTCCACTAAAATCGATGAAAACAAGGCTCTTTGGCGCGGCAAAGTCTGCACCGCCGACCAGGATGATGTTCTTTGGCTGTAAATCTGTGTGCAATTTTACACATAGCATAGCCTCAAAATTCATCGCAGCTTTCATGATGTGCTGACGAGTTTGTTGGGAATACATATGAGGCTGGAGTAGCATCTGCCATAGTTACTCCCAGTATGAGCTTGATGATGATGAGTCTGACACAGCGCGTTTTGAACGATCGCGACCCAACACACAGATCTAGAGAAATGAGCCATAATCATTATTTGGGTTCAGGTACATATGCTCCTAAAGATCGGAAAGCAAAGCTCTGTGTACACACGAGCTTCGTGGGTGTAGTGTTTAATCATCGAATCGTAGATCTTGACTGCTAGATGTTTCTTTTCAGGGCTTTCCAAACCTGAGGCTGTTCCGAGGCCTAGCGCCTAGAAGAACTCAATTGTGCATTACACATGGTTATCCCCAATTCGTAAAATGCCACAGATCTGAGATCTCCAGATCAATACTGGTGCTTCCCTTAGAACCTAGCAAAGAAGGATGGCGTAAGTTAAAGCAACGGTCTATAGAACCAACTGCTTTCGTCGTGATCAGCATCGCCATTAATTCACACTCGTACCGGTGGTATATATATGGATACAATAATAGTAAATACACGTTACCTAATTTATTAATGTAAGGAACTGAATTTTATCAGCCAACGAGTCCATGTTGTTTCCAACGCTCCATGCACTTGAGGGAGTTGACACTCGAAACTCGAGAGTCGGGGCAGACGCGACGCGCTGTTTCTGTTTTCGGGTATTGGTGTAACATGAACTAGTGTAACTAGTTACCTAGGTAGGGAGTGTACCCACTTGATCCACTGGCACTTGAACCTAGTAACTAACTTAACTGTACATAGCCAAAACTAATTCGGCTTCGGAACCGTTCCAAGGCCGTGGCTCGTAGAGTACCGTACCATGCAAGACTCCTCCCGAGAAAATATGACAGCAGAATCGTAATCCAACGTCAAAGATTGAGGCTGATGTTGAAAGGGAAAATAATCTGCTGCGATTAACTTAGGACTTTGACCAATCAGAAAGCGCTTTCAACATTTAACTATTTATTTCATTAGGTACATTAGGTACCTATATATAAAGTCTAGTCTATCATACTAGGTAATAGGAATCCATAAAGTATGATATACATATCATAAAAAAATACATACATGAAAAATGAAAGACTTTTAATACCACCATGTATCGCCCAAAAATTCAAAACGCCTCCAAGAAGGTTGAGGGATACAAAACTCCATACGTACCTACTGGGATCACGACTCCTCCTTGGTCAAAACCCCAGTTACTTTCCCGTCCTGAATCACCACTTCTGTCTTCTCGAGAGACGCTTTGACGGGATTTTTCGCCTGGAAAATCTCCGCCAACTCCTCCAGCGTCCGCCTACTAGTTTCAACAAAGAGGAAGTAAATGACTAGGAACTCAAGTGTGTCCCAGAAGATAAAAAGGAAATAGTACTTCCATCCAGCGCCCGTGAATGCAATACCGGTGACGAAGGTATTGTAGAAAGACGCAATGTTGACAAAAAACTGTGGCACCGAGTTAGCAAACCCTCAAAAAGGAGAGAGAGCAGATGATCATGCCGATAGTTCGGGGCAAACTTACATTGTACATGGCCATGCCTTTGGCACGGGTCTCATAGCGAAGACACTCCGCCGGGTACAAGGTCTGGTTAGGAGTCCAACCGGCAGAGAAGATAAATCCAAAAAGGAAGATCATGGCAATCTGCGCGCGAGCCATGTCTGCATTCTTGGCTACCGGCCCGTCTGCCGTATCTACCACATTGGTAGCATTCAGAGCGGTCACGATGGCAAACAGGACGATAATGACGCTGGTGGAGCTGAGGAGCTGGGTGCGCCGGCCAATACGGTCGGTGATCAGAGCACCGGCCAACGCGCCGAGGAGTGAAACAACGCTCTGCATGCCCTGTAACAGCAGTTCGGTATTCAGGCTGGTGATGCCAGCAGCCTGAAGCATCTGCGGATAATAGTAGGAAACGGGGCCGTTGCCAGACCATTGCCCGAAGAACGCTATTGCTTTTCAGTGACTTGTTCTCGGTGTCATTTTTAGATGATGGGATCCATGGACTAACCCATTAATAGAACTAGCATAGATCGATAGCGAGTTTCCCGGGTATTGAAAAGCTCCTGGTAGTCCCACCACCGCTTGTCGGCACCGTTCTGGGTGATTTCCTCAATCATTTCACTGTACTCAAGCTGCACAATTGGAGAATCCTGATCTCCCTCACCATGGTATTCCGCCAGTACCCGTAGGGCCTCGTCAGGCTTACCATGAGATATAAGCCATCTTGGGGACTGTCCCATATTATCAGCTGCGTTCCCGATAATAGCAGATATATGGGAATGGCGAACTAAAAACACCCAAAAGGCGTCCTTACCTCGGGGAGCAGGAAGCAAAAGAGAAGAACACAGCCAGAGAAGACCATCTGAAGCCAAATGGGGATGCGCCAGCTCATAGTCCCCTCAATCTGACTAGTTCTCCATGGGATAAAAGTTCCGGGGATACCACCACCGAACCAAAATACATTGTAAAGACCCGTCATAGCACCTCGGAAGGCAGGATGGGCAATCTCCGAGACATATGCTGGGCCAGCCGTAACCGACGTCGCGACTCCAAAGCCCAGGAGAAACCGACCACCCATGAACGCAGCCAGGCTTGTGCACGTAGCCTGAATGGCAGTCCCAATGACGATGAACAGCGCGCCTAAGGCCATACCAACGCGACGTCCTAGAGAAGACGATGAGCATCAATGACGCAAGGGGAGTTTCTTTTGGCACTTCAGTACATACCTCGGAAATCGGAGAAGGGACCGGCGAAGAACGACCCAACAAGATTACCGATGGTATAGATGGCATAGACAAGGCCGGTTGATGGTGTACCAGCCTTCGGATCGAAGCCAAAGTAGTTACGGTACTGCGGATAGCTGTTGATCGAGCCCATGAGCGATCCATCGTAGCCATTGATGCACGAGTTTAGCGTTGCTAATGCAATGAATGCATAAAGCTATCACAGCTGTGGTCAGTTGCCGAAACGAAGACGTTGTCTCATCTTGCGAGGAGGTAGAGTGCTTGATGGAGTATCGCCTACCTTGAACATGCGTTTCGTCAACAGCTTTGGCTTCTGCTTCAGTGTGGCCTCGGCCAGGGCGACATTGCTGACCCCACGAATATAGGTGGGATCGCTACCCTGGTCATCAAGGGAGCTGACGTTGTCTGGTTTCCCCACAGCCATAATGGAACTTCCGAAACAGGTATGTTGATACTAGGGTCCAGGTCAAGAGAACTAACTCTTAAATCTCCAAGAACAAACAGTTAACCACGGCAACACAAGACACAAAGCATCGTCGCAGGAAGAATCACCATGAGCTTCGAGAAAGCTTGGGAGCAGGCCTCCAATATATAAGTAGGTCTGAAGACCCAAGACGAGCCAGGTGTGCACCATTGTTGAACAGTATATGTGCGCTAACCACCGTATCCACCCCTAATATCCAATCCATTGTCTTTTTTGAAGTCTTTTTTAGACTTTGAAGCTCACATAAACCTCCCGATCAACGTCAAATTCTTCAGAAAGTTTTGGGTGGTAAAATATTGATGCTGTTTAAAACACGGCAGAAACTTAACTATATCGAGCTACGTATATCAAGGCTAACTAATGGCATTCTCTGTCCTGATCGACTAAAGAGGCTCGGTTGCGTGGCAACAACGGTTTCAACGGCTTGTCGTTCTCTCGGCCATATATGTATATGTGCATCGACTGCCTTTGTTGCACCACAACCATCCTTGCTACGGATTTGATGGATCTGGCGATTGAATGAAGAAGGGAGTTTGTTTGTCTGCAATCATCATGAGGACAAAAAAGAAGTTAAATTGGGATAATTCAAAGAAAAAATCAGAGGGAACCTCAAAACAAGGTGAGCATGGTGGAAGAATCTGCAAGAAGGCCGTTTTCTAGAAACTCTTCTAGCGTGGCCGTTGTCATTTGTGTAAGTTTTAGTAGCATTTATGGACCCGCCGGACTAGTGCAGGCAGGAGCACTGGGTTTTACATATAATATCTGTCAGGTTTCGAAAGTGTGTATCAAACTTATGGCAGCTTCCTTATCTTTGTGATATACATCAACCGGAGAACATCAGAACCTCCCCCGATTCGCCTCACCTGTTACTACGATATGCGCAACCTCGTTTCCGACATCGATTAATCATCATATCTCCATATGTCATCTATTCAAAAGGAAATTCCCATCATGTCATAGGGCGGGACAGTAGAGTGAGAGTGGATGCAAGCTTCAAGTGTCAGGAGCCCAAGACAATGGTCATAATTAAGGTTTGCGTATAGTGCTGGTTCTTAGCTTCTCGTGTCGGCCTTCCCGAGCAGTCTTCGACATAAACCTTTTTTTTTCTTTTTTTCCAAAGCTTAGCTGGATGATGGTCAAATAGCAGAGTCCCTGGTTGGGATTGTGATTATTGTGTACGTAGTGAGTAAGAAAAATGATTGGCAATGAATGCATATGTGTAGCATGCACTCTGTATGTACGGCTACGCATACATTTAAATAATACGGAATTATTATGTCGATAAATTGATACATGTATCTTATGTATTACTATGTTGAATAAGAATATAACTTTTCAGGTACGGAACCTTGGAGTGTAAAGCGTGAGAGAATCGATACCGATAAATATAAAGAGTTTAAAAAGGACAGCAGGGTCTGGGAAAGATGAGAGCCGAATATATGTAACCATTTCCTATAGGTACTAGTAGATCATTCTAAATAAATTTCGATATTTTGAATCACATTCTAATGAATTCTATAATTGGTTCGTACTATAGAGTGCAGAGCAATGTCATATTACATAGTCAAGTTAGAGTTATCAGTATTTTAAGCAATTGTTGTAATTGTTATATTGTCTGACGTCGCCGAGTGTGATGATGAACAAAAACAAATCATGCGCTATCTAGAATCGGAAGCTGACCCGAGATGCTTAGCTTCAGTAGATCAGTTATAACTTATTCCTTTTGCCTTTATACATGCTAACTCCTCCATACTAACCATGTGCCTAAAAATTTCCCCGGTTGTGAGACTATCATCGTCCAATAATGAAGTTCGCCTTACAACGCTATTCCTTCCTATAGGCTATCGTACTAAGCCTAGGGCGGGTTTGTCGAACCTTGGAATGTTCCCGCTAGTTGCCGCTAACTATCATACTGCAAAACCTTGGAAATAGTGTATGTATGATAATTCATTCATTGATCTGCGCCCCTTGCACCACTCGAGAACATGACATTATTCTGGTTACACCTGTCCCAGGGCTGAAATAGACTCCGCACTATGTACATAAATGGAGAAACGGGTGGAGAAAAAAGGAATATTGAGAAGAGAATCAGCCGCGCTTACTATATATGATATCATCTATCTTTGCTAGAGTCTAAAAAGAAAGATCATAGTTTTGTTCAAAATGGTTGCCTTAAACTTTACCGTAGATCATAATTGTTATTCCATGTATTAATAATATTAATAATATTAATAATAATATATTATCGTCCTTGGCTTATTACATAAGGTCGGGCCTCTGCAAGCTAGCACAGCAACAAGAGCCAGCAGAGACCCTTGAGGCACTCGTTGGTGATTCCAGG
>NPHW01002611.1:0-31184 GCA_002240705.1 Elaphomyces granulatus
ATTGCAAGTATGACGGACTTCGCTCGCCTATTTCTTCGTACGCGTCAAGGAGTGTATCGAATGATTCAGTCGATTTAGCTGCCATCTGAGTGCATCAATATTCAACTCGTAGGCGAGGAAAAATAGAATACCTGAAAAACAAATTTTATGGAACCCTCAAGAGTCCGAATACTATTAGCAGTTTCACGTGTCGAAATAATGGAACATAACATACCCATACATATCCCAAGCCCATAGTGATATTGGGAAATCTATTGATAAATTTTTCGTAGCCATCCATAGCCTCAATAAACGCTTGGATTCGTGCCAAGTTCTGAAGCTTTTTCTGAGTCCCTTGCTCATGCTGAATGCTTTCGATAGCGCCTACGACGTCTTGGAGCTTGCATGTTGCGAATTCTTGCTGTTGAGAGGTTGAGAGGCTACTAACGAACTTCTTTTCAATCTCAACCACTTGCTGGACCATATCTATCCTGGGAACGTGAAATCACCCGAAGAGGTCACCGGTTTCTTTGCCTTCCCAGGCTTGGATCGGAAACGTTTCACCTGATGTTTTCCGGTGGTGAGTGTACACAGCGCCAACAGCATTTGTAAATATTATTAAATATGTACCTACGCTTGAGTAGTTACAGTTGACAGGAGCAAAAGCTTAGCAGCCCAATAGATGTAACTTTTGATATTCTGAACTCTTCGTAGCCTCGGATCGTCCACGAGTCTTACCTCAGCAACGCGAATCCGCGACCTATGCCAAGGCCGGAATAGGCTAGCGCTGGTTCCGGGTCGCGGCTGGGGTTTCCGCGTAGATGGCGGTCAGAACTGAGGCTGCTTTGCTATGATACCTGGTTTTCTATGCTTTATTCTCGATACATCCTGGGTAAAATCGANTTCTTTCCATCATCTGAAAAACTTTCCTTTGCCTTGGTTAATGTCTTGTCTCAGTCAGCTCAGACCCACTTTTCGATAGGTCCTAAAAAGTGGGTCTGAGCTGACTGAGACATGCATCATATCACATAACCGAAAGCCTAGATAACTAAGGGGCAATCGGCCACGGTCGCAATAATATTTTGATGGGGTTCTGCCTTGAGCCATTCCTCAAGGCAGAACACCACAGCCCCACAGCGTCACACACAGCCTCTCTACTCAGCCTCGCAGCACAAACCACATCCATTTCTTTCGTAGAGCTCGAGAGCACTTCTAATATAACACCCTTGGTAGAGTAGATACAATGTCTTTAAACACGCTGTGATATTACTATATATCCCTTTGCTAAATGGACAATCGTGACTCTTTCATGAGGCGTCGCCGGTCATTATCGCAAGATGTAGACATTTTGCCTCACTCTATAAAAAAGGCCCGGTATTCCGTTGAAGGTGACGACTCGCAGGTAACTACGTAAGTTGAGAGATTTGAAAAATGTTAGATTTACCAAATCCATTCAATGCGGGCTAATATCAATGTATAATACATTTTAGAGCTAGCGAGTATGATACCGAATCGTTTACGGGTCGTTCTGCCGTCACTTGGACTGATCCCGTCGACGGAGATGACGATGTTGAGATGCTTGATCGACCAGAAAAGCCTTCTGCCACAAACATTAAATCGTACTCCTGTGAACAGAGCAGTGGATCCAATCCTACATCCAAAGAAGTTTGTTTTGGAGCTGTAAGAACTTGTATTCCCAAGACAAGGCAGCAGGAATGTTACCTGTTTACTAACGACATTGTAGTTATGTGATAAGCAAGCGGCATTTTCCCCTAGGCTAGGGCTCGATAAAAAATATTTTCATTCTCTATTGAACTCCGATGAAGCACTCAAACAATTCCCTGTTGGAGTGAGGGATAATTATTATGCTTTGAAGGGGCCAAATGGAATAGATTTTGCTATCCTCGACCTTGACACTACTAACGCTCTTAATTCCATTAAGGAGGTGGAATCTCTGCGTTTTCAAGCCGTTACCCAAGGCACGGCTGGAAACTCGGCCAAAGTAAAAGCAGTAATTGTTTCAATCAATATCTATGGCATGCCGCAGTATTCTAAAAAAGTTGGATCTAAACTTGGACGGGGACAACACTTCCTCCAACATCCAGATGTCGTCGACGATGGAATCTGTTATGATAACCCGCATTATTTCAAAACGCCAGGCATGACCATCGATCTAAATCCGTTCATTGAGCCCCGAATTCGAAGTCACGTGAAACTCTCTAAAGAAGCATTATCTTCAGAAGTGGAAAAAATCTTGGACTCATTAGATGTTGTCGACTCGGAAAACGATGTCCAAGACACAGATGTGCTTCGGAATTCTCTCTTGAGGCGAGCCAATTCACCAGACTTTGTTGGCTTCCTTTTTGACTAACTCTTTACCTTAACAGGCACCAAGAAGTCGGTGTAAAATTCATTCGCCACAAAGAAGACTCCAAAACTGGTAATGCATTTTGGGTGCGAAGAGAAGAGGCAGGGCTTGTGTAGGTCCTTCTAATTATGGTTGCCAAAAGCTTCGATTAACATGCTTATCTGGATGGCTTAGCCGATTTGAACACCAAATAAGCGGCCACTGCCAGCAGGATCCCCCAAGAGTATCTCTTGGCGGTATACTTGCTGATGTTATGGGCCTTGGGAAGACTTTGACAATGTTGAGTGCAATTGCTCTATCTCTCGTTGATGCCAGTCATTTTATGCAATCGTCCGACGAAGATTTCATCGCTGGCAGGCTCCGTAGCCCGACCAAAGCAACCTTGGTTGTAGTACCATCAGCACGTAAGTCCAATTACATCCTAGATATGATTCAATCATAAAAACTAATATATCTAGAACTCATGGACGTTTGGACGTTAGAAATCAAGCGGTAAAACATTAAACCAAACTTGTTATAAATGAAGGCTCATCTGATTGTAGCCACTTCACCCCAAATTGCTTCAACGTTTCCATATTCCATGGGAGTAACCGGGTTAACGAGCCAAAGGAGTATTCTAGCTCAGATTTGGTCTTGACGACGTATTCAACACTGTCCTGGGACCATCAAAACGCGGGTGTCCTACATCGCTTGAAATGGTTTCGTATCATTTTGGATGAAGGTAAGACTTAAATATTACCTTCCATTAAGTTCTATCGATCGGGAAAAGAGTGCTGAAAGCGGCTCTGCAGCACATTGGATCCGTAACCAAGACACCAAACAATTCCGAGCTGCCAACAGCTTATACGCAGAACGGAGGTGGTGTCTTACGGGAACACCGATTCAGAATAGGCTCGAAGATTTAGGCTCTCTAGTTAATTTTCTAAAGGTTGACCCATTCGTAGCAAAATCATCCAAAACAAATTTCAAGAAATATATTGTTGACCCTCTGTTCTCTGATCATGATGATCCTTGCGGAAACCTTCGCCTGTTACTTCGGTCACTTTGCTTGCGACGAACCAGACCAAGCGATTCGGTCCTCATGGCCAACTCTGAACAAGTTGAACTTACCCTGTCCCAGGCAGAGCAGTCTCTGTACGAGAGAATCTTAGAAGAGACTAAGAGGGACATCGATCGGGTTGTCAGCACAGAGGTCAGCATTCAGAAGTACTATACACGACTCTTTACATCCATACTTCGCCTTCGAATAATGTGTGACCAGGGTACGTTCTGCGAACGAGCTAGCTCTACCATGCTTCCAAACTCGGGGTTTTCAGAAACATCACCCAATAAGTCCAGACTCCGGGGTGATTTACTTTGTGATGTTTGTCAGTCAGAGGAATCCCTTGATCTTATGGGGGACTGCGATTTCTGCTGGAATTGTTCTAGACTGCTCCCTTCAACCTCCGCCAGTCATGATGCTCCTGGCATCACGCAAGAGAGTTGGCAGCCTATGGCACCTTCTCTACAGCGTTTGTATCCAGCTAATAAAATCTCTTATCCTGGCAATCGATCTCCTACGTCATTGCCTTGGGAATCTTGTATATTAGATGAAGGTTATTCTACGAAGCTCTTTGCAATAGTAGAAAATCTTATGGAAAATGTGCACGCATCTAAGAGGTTTGTAATGAGACTCCTTTCATGTGGTTAGCTCTTTCGCTGACCATGAAGTCATTTGCAGCATCGTCTTCTCATGTTGGAAAAAAACACTGGATATTCTGGGGAAACTACTACGTGCACGCGATATCCAGCCCATCAGGGTTGACGGAGATGTAAGCTATCCGGAACGGCTAGAACGACTCGCCAAGTTTCAACAATGTCCTGAAGCTTCTATATTGTTGATGACGTATGGAACAGGTGCCGTAGGGTAAGTCTACAGAAGTTTAATGCAAGGGAATTTTTTTATTGATCTCAACGGCAGATTGAACCTCACTGCGGCAAACCGCATTCATATTGTTGAGCCTCAATGGAACCCATGCGTCGAGGAGCAGGCCATTGGGCGAGCCTTACGACTCGGACAGAGCCGCGAAGTTACTGTTGTACGATATGTAATGAAAAATACAGTTGAGCAGGTTTGTATTTTGCCAAAGCCATTAGCTTGTTCACCATTGACATTCACCCAGAACATTATCGGGTTCCAGAAAAGGAAGGAGAAACTGGCCAAATTTACATTTGATGGTGGGCTCGAGGATTCTCTCCCACAGAAGCTGGAGGTGGGTGAAATAGACGCGCTGAATTTCACGGGCTAACTTCTCCTAGGAAATGAGGTTCATTTTGTACACTTCTTAGTGATTTAGGATCCGACCAGATATTGGGGACATGTTATATCAAGCAGCTGCAGCTTCTGTCAAGCTATATTTGTTTAGCAGGTTTGAAGCTTCAGTTGGTATAGAAGGGCATTTAAGGATGAAAAGATTAGTACATTGTACAACAGAATACAAATATGTAACGAATTTCACAGGACTATCATGATTCTTTCTCTCCTTTCAACAAGCGGACCACCTCTTCATGACTGTTACTCTCAGCATCATACAGCGCCGTCAGGCCTTCTGCATCTTTCATCTCAATATCTGCATTGGACTCCAGCAACAACCGCACCACCCCATCGTTTCCATTGGCGGCAGCCTCATGTAATGCCGTCCGTCCATCATCAGTCGTTGCATTGATATCTGGCTCTTCCTTGAGCAGCAACCACACCACCTCCTCATATCCGTTCGAGGCCGCCTCATGGATTGCCGTCCAGCCATTCCTCGTTCTCGCGTTAACGTCTGCTTTTAGAAGTCGTACCACTGCTACGTGCCCGTTAGAAGCTGCTATATGTAGTGCGGTCTGTCCCCATCTATCTTTCGTTCCTGTATCTATTTGGTAGTCCAGCAGCAGCCGTACCACCTCCTCGTACCCATTTTCTGCTGAGAGATGCAATGCCGTCCGCTCCAATTTGCCCCTCGCTTTAATATCCGCCCCGTGACTTAACAGCTGCCGCAATACTGTTTTATGCCCATTCGCAGCTGCAATATGTAGCGCTGTCCGTTCCTCATCATCTTTTATATTGACATCCGCCTTGTGCTCTAGTAACAGTTTTACCACCATTTCATGTCCATTTTCAGCTGCTTCATGCAGCGATGTCCGTCCCCTATTATCTTTTATATTAACGTCTGCTTGGTGCTCCAGTAGCAGGCTTACCACCGTTTCATAGCCTCTCTCGGCCACTCTATGCAACACGGTCCGTCCCCCATTATCTTTCGCATAGATGTTCGTTTTATGCCTTATGAGGTGCTGTGCAGTCGTTTCATGTCTGTTGATAGCGGCCCTGTGTAGCGCTGTCCATCCCCATTTATCTTTGATATCGACCTCCGCTTTATGCTGGAGCAGGAGTAGCATCACTTTCTCATGCCCATTTGTAGCTGAAATATGCAATGCTGTCCGTTCCTCGCTTTCTCTCGCACCAACGTCTGCGTCACGTTGTAGCAACAGCCGTACTACCTCCTCGTGGCCTCGCATCGCTGCTAGGTATAAAGGTGTCTGGTTATGGGAGTCCCTTTCATCAACATTGCTTTGATTCTCGATTAGCAAATCGGATAACAGCACGTCGAGTCCAAATACAGCAGCAAGATGCAAGCCAGTCATTTGCGGAGTATGCTGACTGTATCCAGGAGAGCGGAATCGTGCTTCGGCCTGAGCAAACATTGCTTGACTGATAGAAGAAGTCAACGCCGGATTTTGGAGAAAGGACTTCGCAAGTTTTTGGATTTGAAAGTCCTTCTGGACGCCGTACACGTGCTCCCCCCAGTAATGAGCAGCGTAATCCAGCAACGAATTCTGATTCAGTCTTTCCTCGAAGGATTCATCGTCAGGTGCGAATCCACCGGCGAAAGTATTGAACGAAAGATAAGTTAAGCAGAGTTTGGATATCTCCACCGGTGCGTTCCGAGTCCAGTCGTATCTTTCTTGAACGGTTTCGAAATACTGTTTCGTAGTATAATGAACTAGTTGAATGACGTTGCTCTGATTATTGAGTGTGACAAGGCCGGCACAAAAAGAAATGATCTCTCCAAGACGTGGGAGATTTTCTTCGTCAATTTGATAATCACCTAGCTTTATAGCTAGAGCATGCCGAAATTCTCCAAAGGTTAGAGGGCGACGAGAGTGAAGTACCCAAGAAAGAACACGCCGAGCCCAATTGCGGCGGGGTTCTGGTTGAGATTCAATCCTTTTTATCGCACTGTCATATACTACTGTTAAGTCTGTCGAAATGCGTAACGTATCTTTAACCTCTCGCGTCGTATACTTATCCTTCAGCGAATCCAAGTACAGTCTTGAGAGCAAAAACCTGGCCAGTGTCATCAGTACGATTTATTTTTTGACTGCACAATATGGGTCCCTACATTCCATCAATGCCATCCGCAATGCATTTTTTAACATCCCGCCGCATATCAGGGCTATCGCTGATACATTCCGGCAAATATTTTAATTCGGTTTCGAGATACATCTCCACATCTTCTGCTTGAGCTCGAATTTCGAACCGGGAGTTTGGTGGAAATTCTTTATTCATTGCGTCGATTGGACGGGATGTCGCCATAAAACTTGTATTAGAAATATCCTGTAAACTTCGGATTTTTTTGCAGACCCTCTTGCGAACTTCTTCTGAGCACTCGTCCAGGGCATCAACGATTAGATATACTCGATCATGGTTGCCAATAATAGAGAGAATCTTGAACAACTCGTCAGAAGACGGTCGTGAGCTTTTATACGACTGATAAAGTTTATGGACACCCTCTGGAATCTGATCTTGCTGTTCAACAAGCTGTCTGAGAAGCGCAGCTAGTATGTCTTGCGTTTTTTGTTCTTCTTGTCTTTGGTAGTTGCAGAAGAAGTACGCAACTCGCAGCTTTTCGCTGCGTTCAGGTGACTGTAGATATTCGATTGCAATGGATGCAAGGACAGTCTTTCCAGCACCGGGGATACCGACACAAAGGAGAGTTGGCAAATTTCCTCTCATCCACTCCGTAAATTGCGAAGACTCCAGAAACCATATCCCAGTTCCTGCTTGCCGCTTATCAAGAGCATCGTTGCATAGCTCTTTGTAGGTTGGTGGAGAAAGCCAGTCTAGAATCTTTAGACGTTCTTCTCTTTGCCGGTCTATGACTGGTTAATTTAAAAATAAATGAACCCTTAATGGACCGGGGCAATTGTTCATACCATTAAGCAAAGGGTCAAGCTTTTTATGTATAGGAGCAAGTTCATTTCGTACTAGATTTGCATATCACTATCAGCTTTACTTCGTTTTGAATCTTTGACACTACAAGCGCTTCCTCAACTAACACAGTGTTTGCACGATATTGGCCGCCTCCACTGTCGATGTGACCTGATCCGGAGGAATAATTTCAAGAAGCTCCTTGGCATAGGCGGCAGCCGTTGCGGCGGCATATGGCTGCCAGTGCTTATTCTTATGAGTGTCGGCATAGTCACAAATCCCCCGTATAACAAGGCATGGAAAAGTATCCATAAGCCCAGCAGCCTCCATCTCAAAGCAAATAATTCCTCTTTCTCGTCGAAGCGTCTCCCGGGTAGGACCATGTCTTATGACCTGATTCGCTGAGCCGATAAGACCATAATGAATCACAGGACCTGCTTGTCGCGGTTCGCGAATCACCAAATACTTTTTATCGCAGCTGTCACAGTTTTTTGCTCCGCTTTTGTGATCGTATTCTGTTTGGAATAGCTGATCGTGTTCGGGGCCTGGAAATTGAAATTTCTTCTTCATTCGAGGGTATGATTCCAACATTTTTGAAACATATTGCGCAACGGCGCTTCCTTCTCGATGATGTAGGGCTTGTAATTTCGTCACTCCTGTCATCAACACGGCTGGCGGTTTATCTAACATACTTTCCACAATAAATTCTCCTTTCTGGTCTATTTTACCAAAATCGAACTGAATAACACCACCTGTAAACTTTTGGCATTTATTTCAAATTCTCCAGAATATAACAATAATTATAAGTCTTACCCTGATCACCGCTCGGTACACTAACCACAACATCTCCGAGATAAAGATTTTCATCAGAATCATCACTAGGGGCTCCTGGTGCGCCTCCTCCAACGCCTACCATCAAACCAAATCGGATTTTCGGAAAAGTGCGGAGCAAATTACTAGCACATACCGCCGCAGCGTTTGCACCTAGTGTTCCCGCTGGAAGGCCAGCAATGACAACATTATGCTGTCCGATCCGACCTAGAGTATAGGTATTCGTGTCATTCCCATCTCGAGGAAGATCTGAATGCTCGTCATCTAACATCGCTTCAGAGGCGGCTAGCTCAGACGGCAAGGCACAAATCCATCCCACAGTATAGCTGTCATTGCTGTAGCCAGTTGAGCTTATTTTTGATGCAGTGTCGGCCCTGTATTCAACTGTACGGGTAAAGGGAGGCTGGGAAAAGTCGTCAGGAGCAAAGCGCCTGATGTATTTAGAGGTCAGTAGGGAATTATAAAACGGCAATCTCGAAAGCTCAACTTTGCCATCTAGCAGTGGATCTTCCTATGACTTCCAATAACACTAAACGCTGTTAAACAAACGCTATTGAGGCTGTATGAACTAGGATTGGAAAGAAAATGGTCTTGTAGGCAAAAGACTCCGAATTTTTCTGCCGTAGTTGGATGTAGAAGACGGAACATGATTTAACTATTTGACAGGAGTCGAGTTTCGACTCAGCCTCGCTGCAAAGTTATTATTAGCGTAGAAAGAAACCCTTTAATTTGTTAACTGGCCAAGAGCTAATGCAGAGCGCCATTGGTAAATCCGAATCCGATTGATATCCTAGCACCAAACCGCTGGCCAGCCAGGATATCACTCATACAGAATCCTGAAGCTGAAGGTTTTTTGATCAACTCTGTTTAAGCCTGAGGCACCAATGATGTTATCACTTTTCTGCCATAATTATCTCACCGTCTTCCTCGCCGTTTTTCGCTATTTTCATTTTCTGCCATCAAACCTCACCGTCTGCCCCACCGCTTTGTGCACTTCGTATCATTCTGCCATCAGAAGCCGACTTTAACATGCAAACAAACAAAGAAATGATGTCAACCAATGAGCATCATCCAACATTCATATCGACAGAGCAGTAAAAAACATATCTTTACCATCTCTTCGTCGGGAAGAAATTACATACTCGACTGCGATACTATGTATGATGCAGAATGCTCATATCATAAACACTGTTGGATCAAGGCCACATGCATATGGTTACCCATTATCTTTGCCAGCACCAGCAGCGCCCGACACATGCCATGTAGGGGAAGATTAGTTGGAGTTGTTTGGTCACTATTAAGAATTAGAGCAGGGACCGACACAAGGTGAAGTCTTTTAATTCTTACCATATCGTGTTTGTTGGAGATGCCAATTAATGGAAAGGTCCACATGAGGCAGGCCGTGTGTCTCTCTACAAGAGAACTCCCGAAGAACCTATTCAGCGGTTATATGGTTTTGCCACGGTGCCCACGAAGCCATATGCCATCTAGTAGTGAATCGATACCTGGGGTATGGACTGACTCCGACAACATACATACTATGTAGTTTACCCAACCTTCCATCTTTACCCGCTGTAATTCACAATTTATAGCGACAGGCTGTTATGGCTTAGGCGCCCGACTTCTCCACACTATATCAGACACCAAGCTGGAGAGGACTTGTCAGATGACAGAATTAGAATTAAAGTAATATGTAACAACTTTGTTGATGAAGACTGGCTTATCGGCTCTCTCTGTTGGATCTAGAATAGGGATGTTATCAGGCTTTTAAGACGGTAATTCAAGCCTCTTACCAGCTAACAATAATATCCGAGTATGATTCATATGTATGAATATGCTAGCAGCTCAAGGGGAACGATCTAACGCTTCTGGATTTAAACACCATAAAATAGAACCTCACTAAACTAACGGAGCAGGCCCGGGAGATTGGTGTATGTATCGCCTTTCCCAGTATAACTGGTCTACGTCTTGGAAGAACAGATTCAGCCTAATAAACTAATCTAAAAAAATCTCCAGACGATGGAGCTTCCCATCAAATAATGCCGTAGAACTGGTCACAAAACGCGTGAGCATCTAAAACGATCGGACAGCAAAGATTATGTTGACGAAAATAATATCAAAGTGGTTAATCTATCCCCAGACTTCTAATCATTTCTTCGCCACTGTACGCGTATGAGCTCTGCCTAGAGGTGGCAACTCGATTGTTCTATAGCTTCATGGTTCTAGTGGTTTCCAGAAGTTGCCACGTGAGAATTTGCATTTATAAGCATAATGTAGATAAATCGCTCAGATATCACTGGTCGAGAGCTAGAATGAAGTTCAGAATCTATTTTCATAAAGAATCATCAATAATTCAATCCGAGACGCAAGTTTCCCGTCTTTACCTGCTGCTCCCACCTCCAATATTAACTGCTGATGCCTTAGCGATCAAAAGATTATAAAACACGGCTTCAGCAGGCATTTGAAGATGCCTCTCTTGAGAGTTAACGTTGTTTAGCTAGCCATCCCGTCTCTAGTTACACGGAATCCACCCAAATCTCAGATGACCATGTGATGAAAAAAGGACGAGGATTTCGAATGCATCTGCTATACCACTTGTCCTATATTGCTATTGCTGGTATCCTCTGATGGCTAAACTAGCCACGCTGATCAATACTCCTATTATTAGAACCAGTCATCATATGCCTCGCTCTGACCATTTGCTCCATCCATGTAGCACCATCGTCATCAGTTGATTGTAGTAGAGCATATCTCATCGTCCTTCCTGCGAATCATGGCAGACTCGGAACAGAGAGTGAACCGAAAGATGAAGATGAAGCCGATGTAAGCGAAAGGAGAATGAAATAAGAGTGGAAATAAGAACCAGGGAAAAGACTAGCCTTGCATAGAGCCCAAACTTTCTAACACAATCAGCCGAGGAATAATAGCGCCCTTGAAGACCAGGGAATTAAATTGGAAATCGGAAACTATTAATAATCATAATGATGAACCGAACAACTCCTCTCGATATCTATCTTGTTGGAGTAATAATAATCGATCAATCCCTGATGGACAGGTCTGGATTATCCCTAGTGCGTCTCAAGTGTCCCTTTAAAAAACGCCTTCTGCTGGAATATCTCGACTGTGCCGCTTCTATGATCGAGCAGGAGGCGTCTCCGAAGTTCATTGGTAGGCTGAAATGTCGACCCAGCATGCTTCTGCAATCCGCTATCACTCATGGCTGCCTCCACCTTGGACGGTTGATGTTCATGGCGTTGTCAATCAGACTCGGGTGGTCTGTGTTTGTAAACATCTCCGTAAGAAAAATCAATCAATGTGATACTGGTCCAGCGGTCCTCCAGAGAACTCGATCCAGCCCACGTTCCAACGGCTATGATAGCATCCAGCAAAGCAATTGACCATGCCCACGGTCCCAACAGCTAGATTGATGACAGAATTCCTATCTACAGAATCTCTCTCGTTCTTCTGCCGTTCAAAAAGCCTATCATAGCTAGATTATTGTGCTCGCCTGTAGGCAATAGTCCGGAATTTCTTCCAATAATATAATAGCTACAAATAGATTCTCATGGGCCCGAAGACAAGTGGATTGCTGCCCAAGCCCTATATGTATTAATGTATTAGGTTTGTAACAAGTAATAAGCTCTTGATATATAGCCCAGAGTCATAATCTTTCGAGATGTCCTGATTAGGCTGTCTTACCAATCTGGGCCCAAGCGTCTCTACGGTGTGGATTGTTGTTTGACAGGAGTTCTGCCGTCGTAACTACAAGGATGTCTATTTTTACAAATCGGGCCAAGAACATGGGATTTTTAATAACAAGTTACTGAATCCGACTTCTTACTGCTTTCTGAAGATGGTGTTCGGGGACATAGCCACGGCAAGGGCAATCTTTAACTGAATTACACCTGGAGATGACGGACGACAACTTGGGTCTTATTGACTGTTTATTGTCTTCACCTAGAGAAGTATATGTACATTAGTAGTTCTTTGACATTAAGCCATTTCACCACTGGCTTGCAAGATAACATTGTGGCTAACATATAGATTCTCCACTGCGTACAGATGTTCTGACGCCGTGGACCCAGCCAAATGTACCACATCTAGCACACTCAAGCATCTTTTAAGCGTACGACGGCTTCTACAAACAAGCCTTCACCTCCGACTTTTAGCAGATGAATAATGATTCGACGTCACACGCGGCCACTGGCTTCTTTAGCCCTCTGTGATTCGCACTGCGATGTATTGTACAGCCCCCTGAAATGCTTCGTTCTTTACTCACTATGGTTTTCCAAGGCCTTTTTCTATACACTTCATCTCATCAAAGTCCATGGCCGTGGGGGTTTTAATCTCTACGCCTTTTAAAACGCGCAGGTCAATAAGTCATATGCGTCCAGGGTGATGAGTGATATTTATCCTGCATCCCAATAAACCAATCTGGAGTTGTTATCTCATGTTCTTTCACTTAGTTCTTGTATCCACAAAAGCCTTTCTTGCGTCGTCGGCACGGGTGACCTTCCTTTCCAAGTGGAGTTCCGACTTATTAGCTTTTTGTGAAATGGATGGCAACACGTTGATATCTCTGTAGTATGATAGCAGGGTTCTCTCTGACACTTTCGTTGGACGGATAGGAGCAAGATCGCCGTGGAGAGTTCAGTTCTCTTTCCAACCAGTTTCCATTATTCTCCTCGTGCAGCTTGCGAACTCCTGGTATGCCTAGTATGCAATGTAGCAAGGGAAAATGGATCACCAGTTTTGTCGTCGTCAATCATTGGAGCCTAAATACAGACGAGATTCATTGGTTTGGAGAAAATGATTCTTAAAGCCACCAAAGTCTGATAACTTCGAAAAATTCAGTCAGTACCTGATTGTTCAGTGGCAAAAAGTTCCAAAATCCACGGCAGCATTCGCCTTAGAGACTGTGTAGATCAACATGGAAATCTTAAGACAGAATTACTTCGACAAAACTAACCTTCCAGCAGTATGGAATCTGACTCTTGAACTACACCATAAATGTTACATTTTTAGAAATTTTCCGGCCCGTTTTATCAAGTTAATATTGTTTCAGCAACTTTCGAAGTTGTTGCTAGTAGCTCTTCGCGATGGATGTTCGTCAGACCAGGGTAGAGCTTGGCAATCGTCGCATCTAACACTCATATGTTGGAGTGCTTATTTGCGAATATCATTACTGTATTAAAAACAATAAACTTGGCATTATGGTTAAATCTTATAATAGACAGAGAATTACTATTTTCTACTTCATTTCACGGCTCCAGAGAAAGAGTGGGAGGTGTTCTTTCGCTAATCCGACATCAAACAGAGGGATTCCCTGTTGAATTGCCACCCAGGCACCCTTCAAACTTCAAAGTGCTCGTCGGGAGCTAGATGGAAATATATCTACGCCCTACCATGGGAGGGTTTAGCACCTTACGACCCACTCACTGTCGAGCATGTCGGTTGATAGGATATTTTGGAAAGAATGTTTTATTAGTATTTACCCCCTAAAGAATCTCAACCTGCAATTGGTAACAAGGGGAACAGGCAAGCATGATGAGCTCGAGGACAAGAGTGGCGATGATGACGACGAATATTGATCCTTGTGAACTCGAAGATCAGCAAACCTCAATAATCAACTAGAGAGTCGTAATATGTAGGCGCTGGACCAGAATTAGACGTATTCAATGACCAGTATTTAGGCAGAGACGAATATGATCGATAGACTGAGTGATCTTTGATTGATAGATTGATTAAGATCGTCATCTCCACTGACAAAACCTTAAGCTTGTTGATATTATTACCTATGTATGTATAATAATAATAAAAATTGTTGAACAGACTGTACAGGAAGGGATGGTGTTGAACGAACTTGAACTCGAGTTCATCCTACACACTTTCCATCCATCCATCAATTAATGTGTAGGTAGGTAGGTACATAACTATCATACCTACCTACCTAAATGTGATGAAACAGGTATCATGTATGTTTAGAACATCCCATTCCCTGATAGTACTAGGTAAACTCGTTGAAATCCCAAAACAATATCCACAAAACGAACTGATTAACTAGCGCCACTGGGTGGGGGCCTTCGAAACTTTATGTAGCATCAGATTAAGCCTCATCAAATCAACACGTAGTCTGTAACTACCCCATATGCTATGCTACGCCGTATTAAGCCAGCTCTCTCAACCTAACGGGCAACTTCGTATTCCTGCGGGTCCCCAAGAATACAGGGCATTAGATCTCGACACCATCTCAGGACCAGCAGTAGGTACTACATATGTAGGTATGTAGTAGTGTAGATATTTTGACGGGGACCAACTTGCCAAGCTGTCAAAGCTCGTTTATATTAATTAATTATTAATTAATTAATCCTCTGGCCTAAATGTAGATACACATAAGACGGGGGGTATGTTTATTTGTTTTTATTTTTAACATTTAAATATAACCCTATTGGTTTTTAACTCTCTTCACCAGCATATCATTTTTATTTTATTGGTATTCTATTCTTTTTGGTAAATCCCCTCCCCTTTTTTTAGGCTCATCCTTTCGAACCGCATAGAAAACAGAAGGGAATCCCCGTATATTATTCGTCCACTGGTTTCTTCATCTCTCTACATATACATATATCAACTACATCGGTTTCATCCCAGCTCATGGATTCTACTATATAGTTGGGGCGTCTTTATGTAGATTCTAATTCTAACTTGGGGCCCAGCAACGTGGGGTTCGAACGGTCCATTCGAACTTGAAGCATTCAGGATCAAGATCTGAGTCATGATTCAAGTAAGTTCGGGTTAGTTAGTGAGAGATCTGAGAGTCTAGAGATGAGAGTAAAGATAGATAGCAAATTCAAGTTGACAAACTTCAATGTTGGGCCCGGTTTCCAAGTGACACGTGCATGAGTATAGTAGAAAGTATACCAAATGCAAATACGGATCCCTATAGGGGCATACTCACGATGTATATGTATGCGCTTTTAAGTTTCCGGGAGTGATGCAGGTTCGTCTTCCTATTATACGATAGTATATATGTCAATATATATGAAGATTCCGCCTTCTATGCTATGTAGTATACCTTCAAAGAGACCTTACTATTTTCCTCCTCTTCTCAAAACCATGTACATATCATAAAGACAATTTGGTTTTTGTTAAAATTCATATACAATCCCCATATTATTAATCAAAGAAATATGTACTGAACTTGTGCACGCCACTCATTAGCCGGAGGCTCCGGTGGCGGTGACGAGGTGGATATTGACGACGCCACAGGAAACTGTATCGGCTATCTCCGAACTTCTCAGCCAGTAGTTTGCCCTGAAAAGTTATCCATTATTAAAAGTGCATGAAACGGCATTATATAATGTGAGTCTAAAATAGGGATGGGGACGCTGTTATCGATATCGGGCAACCTTTTTTTTAGCATGTTGATTGTTAAGATCGATGGGCAAGTTTATTTGCTTAAGCTAGCTACGTGGAAACTGTTAGCCTTGCATAACGTTGATTTAGTGTACACTAAAGAGGATACATGTGTGCAGATACATATGTACACAGATGCATACAGATATGTATCCATCCATTCATCTGTAGTCTCTCTGTGGATGAATACTACTAGTATATTAAGCAGTGGCCCTAGTCATGCATAAAAGTACTTAGTAATTAGTACTTGTGGTACATCCACATCAATACATTTTTAGAGCAGCATGTACACATGCTTGATAATGCCAAGAATTAGGCTTCAGATGCATACGCAGCACTGCATGTGCATAAATATGTACAGATCATCTACGGTGCCTAGTGTAGCCACATGCATAGTTAGCTTGCTAGGTCGATATTGCATACCTAATGGTTGGTTGAAGGGATATATGATAGTAATGATAATATAGGATAAATGCATAACAAATTGTAGCGATGATTGTGCTTGATTGATTGGCGAATAATAATTCATTTGGGTCGAGGCTTCGGCTTGCAATTTCTCGATTGGGCCGATTGAACAGTAGGTAATTTACCAGTCCAGTTCCGGTGGGACGTCGGAACAGTTCGATTTTTCCCGCGTCCAGTCATAGATCCCTCCTCGCTCATGGAAGGTCTTCTCGTCCCAGTAGATACTCTCCAGGGCCGTCTGTACCCCGACCCTGAGGATGGATTCGGATTTGCCCGCGCCGTCCTTGTCCAAGAACCGCATGAATTCGTCGAGGATGAGATACGACTGCGCCATAACTTGGTTGGATTCAGCAACCATGGATTTCTGGCCGATATGTCGTTGTCGGAAGCTCTCGAACTGGTCGGCAGTGATGGTGAGCTCGCGAGCGTCGCGGAGGGTTTTAGCGGAGTCGTTCTCCTCCGGGACGATCAGGACCTGGTAGCATTTCCAGCGGAAAGGCTGGAGCGTCTCGATCTGCTGGTTCATGTCCTCCTGGTAGTTGAGGCGGCAGACGACAGTGTTGATCTTAAATTTGATACCGTAGCGGCGGCACCAAGTGGCAATTTTATATAGCTGTCGGACCTGGTCGCCCGACCCGCGGCCGATCTGAATGTTGGTGGCCTCGTCAAAGGAGTCACACGAGACGGAGAGGATGTCGATGTTGCGGCCGTGTTTCTGTAGGAAGCTTTCCTTGACGAGACTACCATTCGTGACGATAGAGATGGACTCCATCTGCAGGGTATCCTTGCAGAAATCGATCATCTCGTCGAGAAACTTGGGGTAGAGGAAAGGTTCCCCGCCAGCGAAGTTGATCGTTCGTGTCCCAGCCTGTTTGAGCCGCCGCAGACCCTCCTTAGCGCGCTCTGGTCGCTCAATGTGTGAGGTCTTAGCGGTGTGGAAGCAGAAGCTGCAGGTCTTGTTGCATCAACGCGTGAAGTGATAATGCAGGGATACCGGCACCAAACTATGATGACGACAGCGGCTCAGCCCCGCCATGCGCACAACAGAAAGACTGCCAGGGTGACGCCTAAGAGAATCAGATATCGAATCCAGTCCATGGCGGTCAAAATGATCCCATTCAGCTTATTGAGAATGGCGGGGAAAGGGATGGGAAAATGGAAATTTCCTTGTCGGGTTGTGTGGTGCGGATAGCTCCCCACTCTATCGGACCATTCACGTTGCCTGATTGGTTCTTGTTGGTATATTAGGCTGAACTGATGTTTAGCAACACAACTAACCAAACACAAACCAACAGTCATCCTATCATATTATTGTCATCCACAACATGGAGTTCGCAGGTAATGGTTTAATCTTTGTCACAGGTAAGGTTCCTGTTTCCCATCTTGGAAAACTTAAAGTTCATCTGTTCACTGGTTCTATAGGGTCCCCGGGATCAGGCAAGGGAACGCTGTGTAAAAAGCTGGCGGCACAGTATGAGTTCAGCCATCAATCGGTCGGAGACATGCTGCGACAAATGATCGCCTCATCCACCGCCAGCGATATGATTTCCGATTACATACCGCGCGGACAGGTCCTGCCGGCTGAGGTTCTCTTCGAAGTCATAAAAACATCACTGGGCGAGCTCAGTGGAAAACATCCCTTCTTGCTGGATGGCTTCCCGAGACAACTCGAGCAGGCCACACCGGTCGAAGCGGAGGTAAGAGACATCCCTTCTTACGGGGACTAAAAAAAGGAAAAGAAACAAATGGAGAGAGAAGAAACATGTCACGCTGACCGCATCCCCGACCGCAGTTTGGATCCCCCCAGATAGTCTTATTCTTTGACTGTCCGAAAGAAATCGCAGAGGAGCGAGTCCTTGCTAGACGCGTTGGCCGGCCAGGAGACGATCGTGAAACGTTTCGAGAGAGATATAAGGAATTCACTCAATTAAACCCACCCATATTGACGCATTATGCCGCCCAGGACAAATTAATACGGGTATGCGCTGGAGTAGAGGGTATAGTTGCGAACCTGACCAAGCTGACCGTCGCAGATCGATACTAGCGGAGATGTGGAGGCTTCCTATGCGGATCTCGTTTCTGCCTTGCGGAATATATGTCAACGCATGTCTTGAACCTTATTTTTGCATCCAACAGCAGGCACTGGTGCTCGGAGTAAAGGATGGGCTGCGTTCGTGATACCTTCTACTGGGGATACATACATCCATTTATCCAATGTACCTACAGACATACGCACGTAGAATTAGACAGGTCTCGCAAGAGCAAGGGAAAACTTATTAAATTAAAAAAATTAATAAAAAAGAACAAAGACTTCGATCTGCTCCAATCATCGTTGTCGTCCCGATTTCCACTCGAAGTAGGCAGTCAATTTGCCCTTGGGCTTCCCCGGGGAAAAGGCCCAGGTGTATCGCTTCATGAAGGCCTCAATCCGGTCATCCATTTCCTGCATGATCTGTCTCTTTTGCTGTTCCACGGACGCTTCTGCGCTGGCAGTGAGGTTGGCTCATTATTGTAGCTCGACTTCCCCGACCGAGTGGCCAAAATCCATGACATCGGACACGATCCGGAAGCCCTCATCTGCGATCCAGGTAGCGCGCTCCGTCCCGATCGTCGCGATCGGCTCCAGTCCAAAGTTGGCCTTAACGCCATACTTCTCGTCCTCGGTCGCGATTCCCGTCCAACGGGCCACGCACCGCGCGATGTCATGAATGTCAGATAACTCCTCAAACCTCGAGTTGGTGAAGGTGCCTCCTTGGTTGACTTTGGCTTCCTCACCCATACGCCGGCCGCTGACAGGAAGTTCGATCGATCATAATACACGTCCTGGATCTGGTGCGAACCCAGTCGTTGCAGGTGTCGAAAGGGAGGTTCTCCTCCATGTTGCGTTAATTCCCGAACGGCCAGGGAACGGAATTTCCGCTCGACCTCTAGGAGACAGGCGGCGGTGAGGGAGGCGGAGCGATACATTTTTTTTTCCTTTTTTTTTGGCCTTTGGGCGAAAGATTTTCTTTTTCGTGTGGACGAGTGGGAAACGGGTTGCTTTTCGTGGAAATTTTTTGGCCACTTGGAGCCCAAGCCAGAGCAATCGGAGCGGAGAAATGATGGTCCGTAAAGATGCCGTTGTGATACTTCCTATTACGGTTACTCCCGTTCAGGGGTCTACGCCCCAAACCTGCCCCAGATAACGTTCATTAGTTCTTTTCGAGGTGCGCCATTTCCCGAAAGGGCACTGACGGTCAGCAGCCTGCATAACCCTCTCCACCCATCACTTTTAGCGTTCAGAGTTCTGCCGGTAAACTGCAAACTGCACGGACCACGTGGGGAGAAGAATGGTCAATGCGCCGAAAAAAAAATTGGAAGGTTGTAGGTACATGTGCCGTTAACCAACCAATAGACACTGCTCATTTTATTGGTCTGATTCCGGATCCACCCCCCACATGTGCACAATATCAACAACAAAAGGAAACATACTAATAAAAAAGCACCAGGGAGGATGGCAAATTCAAATCGTCCAACCCAAAGAAACATGCTAAGCGGAGAGAGAAAGAAAACGAAGCTAATTAATTAGTGGTGATCAGCATGTCAGATATTGGAGCATGTTTGGAGCGCGCTAATAAATCGGATGTCTGAGCGAGCCGTTGGCTAGTGGAACCAGGGGAAGGGGTATCATAGTCAGCATCTAAAAGGTGAACTTGAAGCAAGGCTTCTGATGCAAATGATATTATAGGGTGGAACTAGCTACGTAGAAAGGGGGCAACGCCAAGCGAACAATGCGCGAACTTGTCATGTTAGAAGCACGGACTATAAATCCCCACAGCAATTGTTATTGTAAATAAGCTATTCAATTGCCCAGAAAGGCTTATTCTATTTGGGGGCACGAAAACGTTTCGAAGCAAACGCAACATCGTATAAAAAAATTAAGAAAACACACTTTATGCTTCATCCATGTTCACATGAAGGTTCGAAGCAGACTCTAAAAATAATTCGATCGTAATAATAAACCTCTTGATCAGCGATACTATATATGCTAAGGCCTCTCTGTTGATATAGGCTAATTTAACGACACGAATCGGATGTTTGAGCCTTCCAAACTATCAAAAATCAATCCCCTATAACAACAAACCGATATTGTGATTTATCTCGAATTCCCCCTACCAGTAGCCTGCCTACATGATTACTTGACGCGCATTTCATATGCTGATTTTGCCACTGGGTAAGATCTTCTTTCTTTAACTCCTCTTTTTGTTTCCTTCAAAAACAAAGATTTCTTGATCTGATAACGCCCCTATTGTAGAGAATATGTAAAAATACATAAAAAAAAAGATTCTAGACCTTATCTGCTGAATAAACCACGGTTATGTAGCTGCTCGCTTTATTTAGAATGCCTCTTCGAACTGCTTAGACGTTTTGCGTACCAATTAATAATATCACGTCGAGATTAGACTCTCCACTGAATTAGCAGTAGTTATCTAACGGTAAGACCTGTATAAGGTTCTGTTTTCTTTTTACTTTCTAGCCTCCTTATTTTGTGGGAGTCTTGCTTGAACAATTCGCATTATTATGCTGAGCCCGTCTGTGCATCTTCATACCGTATATTAAACCACCAGAAGGCTCGTGCACGCCGCATGGGCGATATCCCGCGGCTCGCCACAGGCGTAATGATTGATCCACCACAATTTCGCAAATCTTCCTCATTGGAGAGAAATCCCTACTATTTATTTGTGCACGAACCTTTTGCAAGTTTATTATACGATACATAGGTACCTAATTTTCTCTGTCCCGGATATAGTTTTGTGGCTCGGGATATACATAGATAGCGAGAGCCAATAGATTTTGTCAGGAAGCTGGTCCCATCCAAGGGGCGGGGATACCCGCCCAAGGTGCCCAGTTGGGCAACAGTTATCCAAAAAGTCGGTCATCGATATAGGGCCAATAGGAGACTCCCCGAAAAGGAAAAAAAAAGAAGACCCAGAACGTTAAAATTAAGATGCCTCTAATCCCTGGCTCTAGACTCTGAAGCTCTCCAAGTGCCGTACCGTTTCCATCAATCAATCTCTTCCGAAGCCTAGATTACCCTCGGCCGTCCCTGCAGATGTCTATGGGTACTATGATACCTCCGGCAGGCCTGGATAGGAAAATGCACACATATCCCGGTACAGAAGTAAATAGCTCCAAGATGATTGGATACCAACCGTACCCCGCCTGGACCCACCACTGTTTATCTGTGAACAAATCAATGCAAGAAACGGAACAGCAAAAAAAAGTAAAATACAAGAGCAGAAATGAAGCGATATGTCCGGAAACGGCATCATAACGTCCTGCTTCACATTCTCTCATTTGGCGTTGAATTGGAGAAGCTAGTTGCTGATAGTCTGGCTCTAGTGTGCTGCATCTAAGACTTTGAGCGGGAAGTTCAATGGGATACTAAAAATAAGAGGGGTGGAAACCAGGGGGGATTGGTCCTCCGCATTTTGTCCCTTCTTCAGTGGAGGAGCGGAGTTCCCTCCTTACTAGTTACTGTATGATCTAAGGATCCTAATTTAAAACCAAAATCCAGATATCATTGATTCAGATCATGTGATTCGTACCAGGATTCATTTCATTAATCATCACCCGTGCTAGAATGATCCATTTTAATCATTTCTAAGCTACCTAACTAATATTAGCTCAACCCGCTGTCGTCGGGTCTGGATAACGTAATGATCGAACCCCTTCCTAGGTACTATTCTATTCTGGCAACTAGAAGAAAATGCTTTTTTTGGTTAGATCACTAACGATTATTCTCCAGGGCAAGGGATAAAGGATGAAAAGGAGGATGAGTGCCCCTGGTTGTTGACTGTGTTCAACTTCATCGGTCTCAGGTCAATTATGGCTTCAACAATGACACGCGAGTGTTCGGGTTCGGGTTCGGCATCGGCAGATCAATCTTCGGCCAAGGGGAACAAAGGGAAACATCCCAAACGGCTAGCGGGGGAAGGATCGGGATCGTACAAACGTACGTATATCTTTGATATTAGAGAAGACGAGGGGCAAAAACACAATACAATTCATATATTATATATGTATATCAGATGTATACATGTATATTATGGAGATTCAATATGCTGATTCGATACCAATCTCTTGATGCCATCCAGCATTCCAAGAGATTGTATTCTCCTCCCGTCCACGGGGGAAGATTTCCGTGACTCAGAAGTTCGAGTTCATCGACTACAATGGCAAGAAGAAAACTCCAAGGGAGGCCGACCAGACGAGGCGAAAAGTGAAATCTCATGTGATGCAACAGTACCGACGCAGTCAGCGAGATGAAGAGGAGAAGGCCCTGTCTCTCACGAGTGAGTCAATTGTGATGACGACCACATCATATCACCACCGCCATCATCATCATGAGAACAAGAACCGTTCCGATAGACGGGATCAGGACACCGAGTCGCCACCACCAAAGAATGTCCTGAGTGCTGCATCGACTGATCCTTTCGATACCTCCATCAACATGACGATGGGATCGTCTCGCTTCCTTGAACATTGTGAGTGCTCACTCTACTAGAAAAAGAAAAACAAAAATGATACCCAATTCCTTTTTAAACCTAAACAACGCCTTTGCTTCTGGTTCTGTCTTTCCCACCCTTTTATTATTCAATTTTTTCCCTTTGATTTTCCTCCTGTTTACAATGTAAAAGTGCGATGTTATCAAGTCCTTGTTCAACCGGCCATCCCGAGAAAGCCCCGAGATCGTTGGTTCCAGTTTGCGATGCACCATCCGGCACTGTTACACGCGTCCCTAGCCATTGCAGCATCTCATTGGATGCATCTGGGCGGTTCGAAATCCGAGGCCCTTCCGGTGTATTACCATCATAAAGTCGAAGCCATTCGAATGGTCAATACTAGTCTGGCAGATGACGAGTCGGCAGTCGGCGACGGAACGATTGCTGCCATAGCTTGTTTAGCAATCTCAGAGGTTAGACCTAGGTTCTTTTCCGTTTTTGTCATTTGTCATTTGTCGGGTTTCTTTTTCATTTTGCTTTGCTTTCGCTGATAAATTTTGTTTTCCATTCCTTTTAATTTCTTTTCTTTGCACTTTTCTACTCTTCTTTTTCTACGTTTATCATACATTGAAAGCTAATGGAAATTTAGGGTATCGATGGTTCTCCTGAAACGGCCGCTACGCATCTGGTTGGTCTGGAGCGACTGGTTCAATTACGAAGCAAGACACAATCGGGAACCGCAAGTCCTTTCCTGGAACGTCTGTGTACTCTGTTAGTTGCACCAGCCATATCTCCTGTTTGTCCGTTTTAAGGACCATCGTCTAACATTGTCCTCTTCTAGTGCCAGGATGTGGGGTACGGAGCGCCGTCGCCGAGGAGAGAATATAATGAACCTACAGACATTACCTGCAGATGGCGCAACATCCCCGCCTAGTCTACAATTAATCGAGTCCTCTTGTGACTTTTTTCTGGAAGGTCCATTGTCAATGCTGCCGCAAGAAGTCACCAAGATATTTAAGGAGTTGCAGCTTCTTACCACCTTCATCACCGGCCAATCACATAACTCCCAAACAACATATTCCAATCACAGCGATTTCTTAATCGATGTAAATTCTAGTGAATTCTACATGTACAAATTCGTCCACGACCGCGAGTTCGTCCACGATATCAGATACAAAGGCCCCGGTGCTACGTGGAGCGCTTACCCGATCGCAGGAACTGTATATCTGTATTTCTTCCTTCGACAAGTACCCTTGTCCAACACCATCTACGAATATTGCGTCGGCTACCTCAAAGAGGCGTTGGAAGAAGCGAAGGCTGTCGAGATCGCTTCGGAGAGATACCCCCCCGAGGCTCTATTCTGGCTGCTGATTATTGGTGGTTCCGTATCAAGAGGTCAAAAATACAACTCATGGTTTCGGACCCATGCTAGCAACTTCAAGGAACTTTTGAACCTGCAGTCGTGGGACGACGCCTGTCAGGTCCTCGAGCAGTTTGTGTATTCTCGAGAGATAGGGGACCTTTATTTTCGAGCATTTTGGGACGAGTTGGATTGAGCAAGGGAGCTAGTCCGGTTGCTAGGAAGACGCAGCTGGGTGGGAAGTAGAGGTGTGAATATTAGGTGTACATACATATACCGTATATACAGAAATGAAGTAGATAAAAATACATAATATATACATATCTTCTATTAGATGTAAGTGCCAGACAAATGAAGGAAAAGAGGAGACAAACCGAAATGAAAAGCTTGTATGACAAATACTGAAGGCGACTTTTTTGCAATCATAATCTCACCGTCCACCTCACCGCTTTTCACGACCATCTACTTCACCGCTTTTGGAGTAATTTTATTATGCCGTAAAAAGCCGACCTCGGCATCCAAAATCATGACGTAGGGAATTAAGAAATGCCGACTAATAATACCGACCCGATGTTGTGGCAAGCCGGAAGGCCCGAAATCCGAGAAAAATGTTGGATAAGTGTACTAGGTTCTCCCATGAACTGAATGAACTAGATTACAAAAGCCCTCTCGCCTGACCTTGAACTGAGTTCACGCGGCGGCTCTAAAATTAAATGTCCGACATGATGCGACATCCCTGTCTTACCTCAGCATGTAGTATGTGACACATTGTGTTCGGATAGTGAAACTGGCAAAAAAATTATACAACATTCATGTATATAAGATACATACCTTACATTAGTAATGGCATGCAAGTATGACAAGATGTCGCGATTTTGGCAATTCTTACATAGCTATAGTAATCCCAAAATAAAAAATTTGGACCAGATCGATATGATCAACGATCCCAAAGAAAACAAAGGATGCTAGATGCTGATAAATACAAGCCAGTTTTTAATGGAGAATATTAATAATTCAGCGACCTTTCAAAATAATCGATTAATTAGACCTATGGAGTAATTATTGACATAATAATGTCGATTTTATCAAGGATAGTATATATTGCAGGATAAGCTGCGAATTTTTGATAGGTCATCGTTGTTTGTGTGTTCAACAATTTCCAGTAAACTTAAGAACTTCATTTTCATTATTTGTGCTTTTAAAAAAAGAAGCCAACAGCCTCCGTTGAGAGAAAATAAACCCCCCGTAATTACTTCTTCAAATTTTCTTAACTTTGCCTGACTGGGATTTGTTGAAGTTCTCCACTGCTTGCGCAGCCAATTTGACAGAAAAAGGAGCATCGTGTTTGCCGAGGATTAGTTCGACAACCTTAATAGACAATTGTTAGCATTATTTATTTATGCATTTATTGATTTAAACGGTATTTAATATACAAAAGAAAGAGAGAAAACTCACCTGCGTACAGTCCGCCGCGTTAAACTCTGGATCCGAGAGGAGTTTCACAAGTTCTGATCCCGTTGCGATTCGGTAGTATCGGCTTTTGAACGAGGGGCCGAAAGTCTGGCAGAGAGCTGAGTAGTCCCAGTCAGGAACTTTGTTGTAGGCGGCTTCCATACCATGGATTAGTCGTTCGATAGTATATCCGTCGTTGTTGAGGACGAACCTTATATGAGTAAGGTATGTTAATACAAATTAAGATAGAAATAGATGTATTTTTGTGTGTGTCCCCACTTACACCGTTGTATTCAACTCATGTCGTAGCAGATCGGAGAACGCCTGCACGGTAAGCTGCAGAGATCCCTCGCCGGTGATGAGGATACCTCGCTTGATCGAATCGTTCTCCTTTCCTGCTATGAAAGATCCCAGCGCCGCGCCCGTGGCGTAGCCAATGCTGCCAAAGATCGTCTGGTTATACATCTTGACGTTGTCGACGTTCAACAGGCTGGCAGCCGGGATGCCGAACGAGGATGTCCCGGTTTCGGCGACGATGTAGTCCCCAGGTCGGAAGTATTTTCCTAGAGCCTGGGGTTTTGATGAAAGAGATGCATTAGAAAGAAATCGTGATTTTGTCTATATTCTCGGAATGAAGCGGGGGGGGGGGGGGGTTGGTTGGAGGGATTAAGAGGAATGGTGGAAAAGAGTTATGAATGTGTTTTAAGGCCATGGCTCGCAGAGACATGTGTGAAGTCAGGATATATACTCTGTTACTCTTTGTTTTGTGCATTAGTCAAAACTCACCGGCCATAGGAAGTCTTGGGTAAGCTTGTCAGGGACTTCTGGTTGATCACCGGGATACGGATTCCACGAGATCGCCTGTACCTGGGAAGCCTTTGTGTTTGTTGTTTGCAAATCCTGAATTAAGCGTTGTAGGACCTGCAGGCCATCTTCTGTTAGGTTGGAGTTGAAAAAATTCTGATGATTCGTTTATTGAGCTTACATATTTCATTTTCACGTCGTACTTGATTCCCAGAATATCAACCGTGAACCGCTGAAAGTCAATGATGGCCGTGGGTTTGATCTGCTCCGTGAATTCGCCACTAGTATATACCGCTCAGCAATGGTAGACGCAGAATTAATCCTGGGAGTTGCATATATACTTACGTATTAAAGTCACTCTTCTTCCATGTTAGCCTGACCGAAGGTAGATGAATCGTAAAACCAGAAGAAGTGAACATACTGGGTAACTCCCGATAAATAGCACTAAACCAGCCTGTTCAACGGCCGTCCGGACACCTTCCGTCGAGGCACCTCCCCCGTAGACTCCGCCAAAAAACCCGAGCCGTTCACTGATACCGCCCTTCGACATGGCGGTGATGAAATATGGCCTTCCGAGAAGCTTGATGAGTGTAGAGCTTTCTTGAATAACATCATTTCGTACAGCTCCTGGGTAAATATGGTGAGAAAAGAAATCCTATTTTCCCACCAGGTCCCTTTTGTTCCCCCCTATCTAATGACTTACCTCCATCGACAATTATGACAGGATTGGTTCGAGATGCCAGGAGGTCGATAATCTGGCGCACGACTTTACTCTCAACCTCTGTGTCATTGGGAGGTAGAGCCGTGAGAAGGGGTGTTTGCAGGCCGGTAACGGGGATGGTCTGAGTGCCAATGTTGACGGGAACGCCGATATACACAGGCCGACTGTAATACATCATGACTATTCCGATGTTACATCTTTGGATTAAAAATTGTTTCCTTTAGATTCACATACGATTCAGGACTCGATCAATCTCTCCAGCTGCAGTGTGTCTGTCCTCGAGAACTGTCGATGCAACCGTGATGTATCTCGTCATCTCATGGTACATGCTAGAGGAAGAAGAATTAAAAAGTTAGTTTAAAGAATCAATTCCCTTAGAACAGAATATACCGACCCGAACTTGCCATCTCCGAGGCTGTGATGCATGATTGCGTGAGATTTGATAGCCTGAGTTGACGGGTAACCAACGATATGCACTACCGGAACCTGATTTCCCATTAATGCCAATAGAGTAGAAACTTTTGTCTGCAGTTAACGCACATATTCCGTGTACTGCCCTCCAACACCACAGTACGCAGATAGTTCTCCTGGCCCAAAGGTGGTAACGAAGGCGGCAGTGCCATTGACACGAGCATAGCCATCAGCCTGACGGAATTGGAATTAGTGTTCAGAAATCACTATCAGCAGGACTGGTGAGAGACTACCGCATAGCTGGCGATTAATTCGTTCGGGTTACCTCTCCATGTAAGGCCAGTTTCTGGGACCATATCAAGGAGAACCAATTCGTAGTCTAAGATGTTTGCAATGATTAGATCAATTTGTGTATGGATATGAGAAATTTAACCTAATTGACTCGTGTTGATACGGATCCAATAAGGAAACGGGTTGCTCTACCTCCTGGGACCCCAAAGACAGACTTGATTCCGAGCTGCTTGATTCTCTCAAACAGATATTTGCCAATTTGTATCTCTGCCATTTTGTATGGGTATGATTTCTTGCCGGGAGTGTGATACAAGCAGTTGAGCGGAGTTAAATTATTTTTTGAATACTCAACAATAAAGCGGAGAGCTACGCTTCGTCATTAGGTTTTAAAACCAAACGGCTATTGCTACATATATGTACATATGAGACTATGACCTCATAGAAATGTAATAACCATGTGACGCTAGGCTTGGAATGGGAAGAGCACCACCCTCAAGCGGTAGAAACTCCTAGACCTAGCAAATCACATGCATCTGATGAGATGGTTACAGATTCAATGCACCTGATGCAATGTACTCCTTGATCCATCCATGTCTAGTATGTTAGAAGTTGTTACCAACCCCTAGCATCGTTTTGTATCCTCGGGGTCTGTGCCCTAATGACTAAGAAACCTCCAGTTAGACAGTGTAGGAAAAGTGGGGTCGAGTTGACCCTTAGCACGGACCATCCCGTAAAGAAAGGTCTGTGCTGAAGGTATCACCAGGGAACAATTTTCTTCCCACAGACCACAATGAAGAAAGGTACAAGGAAGCAAGGTACAAGGTGGGAAAAAAGCAAAGGCTAGGATAATCAAGGTTAGGAGACTAGGACTCGGGCCGATAGCCTCCGATCAGCATAAAACTATAGGGAGCAGACGAACTGGGACCGGGTTTTTCTGCTATTTGGCACCAACATTTGAACAAAATCTCTGTTTCAACGGTGCTTCATCATCGTTCTATGATACTTCCTGGCCCTCAATTGGAAGTACGATATCATGACAAAATAGTGGCAAAGGTTTAACGTGTAATAAGCAGCATTATTAGAAAGTAGTGAGGTCAGCAAAGACGACTTGAATAAGAAGTTTAATCTTAATGAGGACCCACATTAGCTGGAAATTGTACACCAAATGGTCGGGTCAATATATATTAACTATGTACATTTTTCTGCCAGTTGGTCTTGACATGATACACGCATGCTACTAGACTGATCCGGATCTGCATGCAGAATGGACGATTTGTAAACTTTTCAGTGATGAGTTTAATTTTAGACCACAGCATTTCTGGGCCCCACTTATTATTAGCTGAAGATTGCGGTAGAAAAAGCTCCGACCAATTATTTGTACCAACTATTAAATGCGTCATCAATTGGTGCATTTAAACCATCGATGGGATCCTTTTTCTTGAATTCGCTTTTGGCGATAGCTGATATTATTATGCGACTGTAAACCGGCTTCTATGAGCATTCAAGTTTTCAACCTCTTTTTTGGGCCTGCTTCTTTCCGATGACAAAATCGACAATCGATCATCTTCAACTTCCCCGAGACGTACCAATTGACCGGTGAATTGTTCGTTTCTTGTTGACTGCGCATGATGCAGATCGACTAGAGCGTACGGCGGCGTTGGCCTGGGTATATTGTCTCGCTTGAACAGTACGGGTTTTTTTTTTTTAACCTGAGCGAGCGAAAGATTTGCTCGCAAATTAATATTCTCCTTGGTTGTACACGAAGTAGCTCAGTCGGAGCTCCCCTTATTGTAGGAAGAGACCCTTTTTGCCCTTCGAATTCCCATCAGTGGCACCCAGCACTTGCCTATCCTGGCAAGAAACACCAGCCCGGGAAGAGCAGCTGAAAGCCTTGATAGCTAAAGTAGTTGCTGTGGCTATAACCAAGTGCTGTTGCCAGGGATTGATAGTATCAGTGTTAATTTATATTTTCATTTTCCTGATGTTAATAACGTGACTCCCTTTTTTTTAGATCCTACTATGTACTTGAGAAATTTGCCCGAAAAATTGTGTCTGGAGTTGATTCTGTTGAAGAACCGAGTAAGTAGGCTTATTTTAGAGTGAATTCTTTAAGCTTGATATAATTAATAGCAAATGGTCCAGACAAGAAACAGTACTATAGCCGTAGTCAGTCGTGGAAACACTATCAGGGCCAGCTGGCTTTCCAGCTGGAACCAGGCTTTGAATAAGTTTGAACTTATGTAGCCGACTCATATCACCCCATACATCAACTAACTGTCTTCCGGGCCTCCTTTATCACAATATACTCGGACCCGACAGGATTTAAAGCATAAGAACCTTCAGAACAGGAACAGAGGTATGGGATCTCACTATAAGGATGGCCGGATCAGCAGTGACGACTTTACAGAAAACCCGATCAAATCTACCGTATTCCAAGATAGCAGTTTCAGCTGCAGTGCTATACTCTGAGGGTACAACATTAGTTTGCAATAACTTCTCTCCCATTTCATTTTCTGCGGTGATCAACATAGCATTGTTGAAGACTTTGCCGCCCTCCATTTTATCGATCTTGGATATGGGTGAAGAGATAGATGGCAGGGACGAAACCAGTGTGCATAGAGCGTCGGCGTCAAACTTAGCATAACATTTTGCCGTTTCATGTTTTTCATTGGCCAAAAACCGTCCATTCGTGAATTCGAAAAGTTGCTCACACTGGATGGGCTCCCCTGAAGGCAGAAAGAGCTGTTAGGCAAAAGGAGCTATCTAGGGATACATTATATCGTAAGAGCGGACAGTCAAAGAGATGTTCCTGGATATAAATTTTGACGGTGATAAGGTCATGCTTAAAATTTTATTTCGTATTATGTTCATCATGCAGCGATGAAGCTGTTACTCAGGCCTGCAAGAGACAATTTTGCGCTAGCTCTAATTGAGAACTGGATTTTAATTTGGTGGTTAGCTGTGATTAACTCCTACTGGCGGCGAGTGGTGATGGTGATGAGGAAAGAAAGCAGGAAAGAGTGAACGAGATGGTGTGAGTGCACCAACCTCCATTATTGGGCCCTCTATAAAATCATATCATTAATTTGGCGGCTAGCTATGATTAACTACCTAGGTAGGCCCTCACTATTTTGGCTTCTTTTGTATTGATGATTTTATTGGATTCCATTGTCTTATGGAACATTCCACTGTTTTAACTACACCTTGCCACAATATCAGCAAAACAAGAAACCTATGAACACGGATTTTGGAAAAATTCTTTTACTTATTTATTATTAGGTAGTTAGCTGAAGATTTGTCTATCCCCTTGGGCCCGACGCTAGGGGCTACCGCCTTGAGACATTCTGCCATGGGTGCCTTTTTCCTCAATC
>NPHW01002613.1:2939-47346 GCA_002240705.1 Elaphomyces granulatus
GGAGCAGATGCTGTTCTTGCTCGATGCTCTCGCTCGTCGATCGTTGAGCGAAACACGGATTCAATCACCTTCTCTGTGACCACAAAATTCGCCTCTCCATCTTCCGTTGAGTTCGAGAGAACCTTACCAGTGACGACTTTTGCAACTGTCTGCACGTCACGAGCATTTCCCCACGCAGGCAGTTTCGACAGGAGCTTAAAGAATTCGAGGATGGTGTCCTTGAAGGCCACCCGAGGGTTTTGCACAACGTTGCTGTCAATGTGCCCAATCCGTAAGCAATTCTGAAAAAGCTTCCAACATTGCTCTGGGGTCAAATTGGTGAAGGAGACCGTTTCTGGGAAGCGGCTTGTGAGACCCGGATTCGACGACATCAGACGGTTGATGTCGTCGTCGTACCCAGCCAATATGGTCACGAGTTTTTGGCAATATTTCGGCTTAGTTAGGCAGTCGACTAATTCGTCCATGGCCTCTTTTCCGAATGCACCGTCAGCAAGTCGGTAGGCCTCATCAATAAAGAGGACCTTTCCCAATGCTTTCTCGAACAGCTTCCCCGTTTTTGGGCCGGTGTGTCCTACATACTGCCCTACGAGATCCGTTGCAGAAGACTCGACCACCTCCGTTGTAGCCAGTAAACCCATGTCGTAGAAGATCTGACCCATACGCCGCGCGGTTGACGTCTTGCCAGTGCCTGCTAAAGATTAGATCACGATCCTGACGGTCACACGGCTGGATAATACTTACCGGGAGGTCCACGGAACAGAAAATTAAAAGGAATCTGCTCCCGAGGATCCATGCCAAGCTTCTTCACATTCCTGGCAATGCGCTGATAGCCCTCTAGTTGAGCGATGAGATCATCGCAGCCAACGACTCCCTCAAACAGTTTCCTACAATTCATAGCAGCCCGCTCACCCCGGTCAAAGTTCGGATCGAAGTCCAGGGGCTCTAAGGTATCGATGCACTTCGTCTGGCGGGATGTGAGCCGTTGCTGGTGCCGCAATTTGGCTTGGTCGAGAAGGATGTCCACCTCTCCGGCGTTGCCAAAATTTGCCCGATTTCGAGCACGGCTCAGGCATTCTCGAACCACTTTTTTGGCCTCCGACGTGGCATCGAATCCCGCTTGTTCCAGTTTCAGGTCCAAGATCTTTTGCAGGTCGTCGTCCGTGTAGTCATCGAAGTGAAAAGCAGAGCTCATTGGGAAGCGGCGTGAAAGGCCAGGGTTCACGTCTTGAAACATCTTCTCCATCTGATCCTTATATCCCAGCAACAGAACACATCTGTCGTCTCCCGGAACACTCTGTACTTCAGCAACAAGTGTATCAATAACCGCGGTCTTGTATGGGTCCGAAGGCGATGAGCTTTCTGACGCTGAGGAGTTCCCGGCGAGCATGTACGCCTCGTCGATTACCAGGACCTTTCCAAGGGTGGCCGCCAGGATCCCTCTTGTTGTGGTCTCCGACGCTCCAAGAACATCACCGACAAAGTCAGATGGGTTTTTGACAACCACTATCATAATATTATTATCAGCTCCTTTTTTATGTTTAAGGATTTGTCAGAGGAAAATAACTGTACCTTCTCCATTGGAGAGGAACCCCACGTCAGCAAGAATCTTTCCATATATTTTCGCTACAGTCGTCTTGCCAGTGCCTGGGTTTCCAACCAAGACCTTGTTGAGTGAGTACTCAACCAATGGCTTTTCCTCCAATTCCCGTTGGTAATTGAACTGGATGGTGTCGAACAAAGACCGAACGGACTGTTTCACGCTCTCCAGCCCAGTCAAGCTCTGCAGCTTTACCCAGGCGGGATTCTCTTTCAGTACAGAATGCGGGTCGGGGCCGAGCAGGTCCTCTTTGGTGAGCAGCATGTCGTCAGGCTGCTTCCCGGCGCCTCTCTCTTGCTGCAATCGTCGTGCTTGACGTTCTGTCATCCTGGCGAAAACGTTATGTACAGCACGTGCATTCCCAAACCCTTCGCGGCCGCGACCTCGTCCGATGCGGCGTGCAACTATTCGTACATAGAGGCCGCCAATTCCTTCTTCGACCTTCATTCTTCCATCGTATTTATGATTCATCCGGTGCTGTAGAATTTTCTGCAGCTCTAAGTCTGTGTAGTCTTTGAACTGCATCCCGATCGGAAATCTGCTCGGGATTCCAGGGTTATGCGCGAAGAAGGTCTCCATGTTCTTATTATACCCGGCAATGATGAAGACAATCTTACCAGTGAGATTCTCGACTTCCGTTAGCAAGAAATCTAACACTGACCCTCCCCCAGTATTGTTTCCGGACGTCAATTGGTAGGCTTCATCGATGAAAAGCGCCCCTCCACCGTTTGAGCGTATCTCCTCCAAGTGTTTCTCACAACCTAGAATGCCCTCACTCGCCAGCTTTGAGCCGGAGGTTTCAACGACGTGACTGCCGGGGATAGCCCCGACGGAGCTCAGGAACTTTGCATACAGGCGCGCCACCGTAGTTTTCCCTTAAAAACTTTTAGCTAAGAATAAACCTTCGAGCAGGCATGATACGTACCAGTTCCCGGGTTGCCTAGAAGAGCCACCCCAAGCCGCTCATCTTTAAGACTTACACCTTGTCGGACCACTGTGTCCACCTTTGCTTTGATTGACATGAAGCTGTTTTTAACCTCCTCGAGTCCGATCATGCCCATCAATGAATCCAAAGCCTCATTTGACTGACCCTCCATCCTTTTCTGTTGCTCCCACTCATCCCTCGCAACAGATGGCACCGAAATGGAACCTGAATCGGATGATTTGGGGGTTCCGTCTGCTGCCTTACGAGGTCTAGGGTCCGAAGGCGGCTGTCTTACTGAACCTGCAGCGGCTTTCAATTTTTCGAGGTCTTTCGCCTTCTGAGCCAGGACATTGCGACGTTCTTTCTCATCCTCGACATCCTTCAATTTTTGTCTCTCCTCTTCTATATTCTTTTCAATTTCTAAGAGCTTCCTAGCGTGCTCTCTTTGAATAGCTTGCCGCTTCGTCTCCAATTCGAGATCCTTGGTCCTTCTTTTCTCGGATTCTATCGCTTCCTCCAAGCATACAGGGCAGATTTTCGGGGTTCCATTATAACATTCCCAATAATATTTATGGCTTTTGGGACATACATTCTCCATGATCTTCATACACTTCATCTTCGAGTGATCATCTAATCGATGACAACGCAAGGCGCAGTTGTGGATGCCACAGGGAAGAGGCGACGAGCTTTGTGGATATTAGCCAACACAGAGAATCTCACTTGGAATATGTCAATCATACCACGGATCTAAGCATCCTCCGTCAGGACACTCAGTCTGGAATTCCTTAGGCTCCCGAATGGCGACTTTCCGGTCGGGATGCCTCTCACACTTCAATGGGAATCCGTCGTACACATGCCTATGTTCCCGTAACAGGTCGAACAAAGGCTGCCACGTCGGCCTACCTTTCCGACTTCCGCGGAAGGTGTCAGCGTTTCCAATCATGATAAGTGAATTTCGCGCCCGCGAAAGTAGAACGTTCACACGCTCCGCGGCTGCCATAAACCCTATGTCTGCCGACGCGTTGCTGCGCGTCAAAGTTGCGACGACAATGTTACACTCTTCGCCCTGGTAATTATCTATGCGATTCAAATCTTAGTGAGTAATTTGATAAATTACGAACGGCCACCTACCGATGGTAGAGATCCGAATGGGTTGTCTAGTCAGCTTGGCGCTACCTGGGTCGAGAAGCCCTGCGTTAACTAGGTCGTTCGAATCCAGATCATTCAATATCGGGTCATTCGTCTTGCTCAGCTCCCTTCGTAGTAGGGATAACTGCCCAAGATACGGCGTGAGTATGATAATATCGTCGGTGCCGTATCCCTGTTGCCCCAGGTACCGAACAACCATGAGGACCATCTGGACCTCGAAGAGATTTTGTTTGCTGCATGTAGCTGTAGGATCTCTCTTCTCCTTGACATTCTGGAGGTCGGTCTCCAGGTGTCCATGATTTACAAACACAACGTCATTTTGAAATCCCCGGAGCGCAGGTCGATTCCGAGTCCCCTCAGCGTCCTGAAGATCGGGGTATGTTAGACTGCGAACTAGTCGAGAAATCTCAGGGCGCATGCGGTGCTGCTTAGAGAGCGATGTGTGAGGAAAGCCTCTGATGACAAGCCTCTCGAAAAGAGATCTATTAAGATCATATCCATCGCCCTTTTCAACCGACAAATTGTAATTGCTGATTTTCGGCCGTAGTTGCTTGTGGTCTCCGATCAATACTAGCTGCTGCGTGTCTGAGGTCATCGCCGTTAGTACATGACTTTCTAAGATCTCGCCAGCCTCTTCGACCAGGATAACACCGGGTTTTGCGGCCCGGAGGGCACGATTATATTTCGCCGCCGCAGTGGTGGTGAATGCGATGACCCGCTTTCTCTGTAGGATCTCAGAGTTCTTTTTATGATAGAAATATTCGTCCAGCTCCTTCTTGATGCTGTTGCATTTCTCGATCAATCCCACAATTCTTGCCCGGCTCTCAGAGGAAATCTCCTGTTGCCATTTGGCAAAAAATTCTTGCCTGCTCAAAGTGGGCATCCTCCAGATGCGAACGTGATCCGGGTTGACTCTGCCTTGGAACGCACCAGCATCCTGTCCTTTGACCCAGCGGTCCCATAGGTAGTATTTGTCAATCTTCCTCCCTCGTCTGTCTACCCGTTGCATCCCAGACTCCTCTTCGGGTAGAACAAATGCTTCATAAAAGTCTGAATCGCAAGAAAACTCGAGGTACTCAAGCATCTCGCTTTTATTAGCGGAAGCTCCTTTGAATTCTTTCATGCGTGATTTTAATTCATTGTCCAACTTATCCAATTCTTGCCTTCGCTCCTGGATGAAGTACCATGATAAAGAACCACTACCTGTGCCCATTGACTGTTCATATAGACCAAGTGCTTTGGTTCGAGGTGTGGACTTGAAGCCGAGCCTGACCATCGAGGAGTCGGGAATTCCGATGTCCATGAGATCTTCTAGGAACTGATCCAGTGCGTGATTGGTATAGCAGAGGACCATCAGTGTGTGGTCTGTGAAGTCATGTAAAGTCTTTGCGAGAAGGGCCCCAATGAAGGATTTTCCGGTGCCTGGCATAGGACGTGTTAGCTGATGAGGAAAATACAGAAACAAACAGACTAAATACCTGGAGGCCCCTGGATGATGCTCACTGACTGCTCCAATCCAGCCAGCAGAGATCGAAGCTGCGAGCTATCTAGGGCGATTTCCCGTTTAGTGCCCAGCATATATCCGAGTTGCTTCCCCTCGGTGGCTGTGATCTGTCCGACGACAGTTGAGAGTCTCTCAGTCAGGCTCAGAGCCTGCTGGGAGGGCTCAGAAGACAGTAAACAATCGGACATGGGAAATTCTGTCATCCCTTGTAATCGCTGCAAGATGGGTTCGTAAGCAAACACTGCAGTGTTGACGACAATAAAGGCGAGAGTTGTGCCAGTACTGGCGCATGTTAGTATTCGGTTCAAGCCATCCTGTGCCGTAATATCTAGAACGAGGGTAGGAACGTCGTCGGGAAGTGAAGATTCGTTACGATCAACAGTTGCAAACGCCACGACGTCCGTGCCATTTAGCAAACATCCAAAGGCCTGATGCTTAAGCAGATTGCGATCCTCGTCAATCTTTTTTTCCCGCTCTGTTTTGGAAAGTCTAGATAACTGGGGAAGACCGTTATTACATTTGAAGGCCAGACAACATTGCTTTTGTCGATTGGGATCTCCGCAGTTCACCCCCCAAAGGACAAGTCCATCAATACGGTAGGGGGATCTTCTCCCCTTCTTCTGTCCTCGAGCGATCTGCAGGTCGTTGCGTAGTTCCGCCAACAGGTCTTCCCTCAAGAGACGGAATTGGTTGTCATAGTGCATAGCCGGGCGATGATCAGCCGTCACATTGTAGATTTCATCCGCGCGCCTATAGAATGGCAAGTCATTCGAGGCGATCTCGTCAGGAGTGGGAAGGATCGTAATCTCCCGAAAGTTTTCGAAGTCATTATCATGTCTTCCTCCTGGTCTATAACCATCTGCATCAATGAGCGTAGCAGACGTTGTCTTCAGGATATTGTCGATCCTATAGCCGATCGTTCTTATCCTGCGAGATGAAGAGTCTAGAAACGATCGATTCAGTGCGTTTTCTTTGGCAATTTGAACGATATCATCTGAACAAGTTGGTGAACTCAGCAAATTTAGCAGGAGCCAGGCAAAGCCTAGCTCAGCCTGCTCGGTCAGCACTTTTTGGTTGTGTGCTTCCAAAAAGACATCCCAGAACGTCGGTGGATACGCAATGCAGGAAACAATCTTTCGAACGAACTGTCCGTTGCAGAAGCTCTCAATACCGGGATCTTGAAGATATGTTAAGAATTCTGAGGCCGATCCGTTCACGAATCCAGAGGACAAGTCTACGCGAAAGCTATTCTGGAGTGCATCGAGTGTGTTTGGGAAAGAAACCAGTTTTTCGATGCAACGAAGATGGTCAGGTTGGTCACAAAGAGCCTCTAAGAGGAGTTTGGCATCAGAAACCTTCTCGACTTTTTTCTTTCCCTGTTCGACAAGGATCAGATGTTTTGAGAGTCTGTCCGAGCGGGTTGACATGGCGTCTTCCACGTTGTAAGCAGACTTAAATTTGCTTTGGGGGGTATAAGAGGGTTTTCACAGTGATAGGGCGAGGTCGTTGGCGCTATATTCTTGCAGAAATTGCTGGTCGTTGATCAAAAAGTGGGGGATCAGGCTGCAATAAAGCACGACAGATGTCCGACAAACGCAACACAAACTTGTGACAATTTGTGCGATGACGATGACAACAACAACGCACAACAACCCCGCATCTGTCAGCCTTATTATTACCAGTCAATAGGCCAATGAACCTGAGTTAAAATAAATAAAACTAATATTTACATCCTTCTGTACTCACTTCGACTGTTGCTATATAAGCAGTGGGAATTCGCTCGATAGACATCTCCTCACAAAAAGAACAATGTCTTGGAGAGAGTCAACAGGTCGACAAAAACCTAACTTTCGAGTTTCTCGAGGCGGCCTCTTCGGCAACAAAGAGCAATCTCACCCAGATAAAGAGTCTCCGCCACCTCCATATGGAGAGTTGCTTTTTGAGACCAAGCGAGAGGACCTTCAAGTGTCCTCCTACGATCCTAGAATCACGTCGTGCAGCTATGTTGCTTCCTACAGCTGGCTTAACAGAGCCGTTCCTTCAGTTATAATTCCTGGTATTCCTATACGCATATCTCAAAATAGCAAGATATCATCAGCTGACAAGGCCCCCTATTCAGGAGAACCTCCGATATGGAACCCTCCCGTAAACAATCGACAACTTGAGCCAGACAAGGGCAAATATTTCCGTGACCCCAATGCAGCCAAGTACCCATCCTATCCTTTGGAACCAGCCGTCCAGGCAATCTTGAAGCAGTGTCCGCAGTTTGGTACAAACGAGGTTGATATCTTCACTTGCGCCAGCATCCTGGGGAACTTGTCCCGATTCACCAGAGGCGTAGATAAGAGTTTTAGATTTGTTATGGAGAGGGTGGGAAACACCGTCTTCTTCCTTCGCAGGGAGAACTCTCCGACGGAGTTGATATCAGACGTCCGCGGCTACGGCCATACGTTTCCTGAGGAGTACACCTCATTGGGAAGGGCGCTGGCCGGTTCTGAATCTCATCAAAGGATCATCCGGTATGACTTTGGGGGGCTCCGCTTCCTTGTCCGCTTTGAATCAGATGGCTACATCCGCAAGGAAGATAAGGCTGAACGGACTGTAGAGTCAACAGACGTCAATAGCCTCATTGGCATGCTTCGCGGCCACTCTCCAACGGTAGCCAAGGATGGCCTTTACATCGAAGAAGGCGGCTGTCCGGTCCCCCAGGAGGATGTCATCGATATAAAAACTCGTTCGGAGTTCGATTTCAAGACTCGCACCCTCAAGAAGGAGATCGACATGACGGATCTCACTCCCAAGCTTTGGGTTTCCCAGATCCCGACGCTCATTGTCGGGTATCACAACCATGGGCTCTTCGAAGACATCCGTGTCCAAAGCGTGCGGGGAGATATATTGCAGTGGGAGCGCGACAACGAAAGATCGCTGGGCAAACTGGCATCCCTTCTTCACGAGCTTACTGAGTATGCCGGAACGTCTAAGACGAATCTCGAGATCTGTCGATCTGGAAACGGGCCTCTGGAAATCCGGCGCGCAGCGGGGGGACTGGAAGCGCTTCCCTCAGAGCTCAAAGTCAAGTGGATAGGGGATAACGACAAGGGCAAAAGAGTGGAATCAGCATAGCGGGGATCTTAGGTAGAGGGAGAGTTCTTCAATCGCTTCGAACTGACTACGCACGTTGGAAATGGAAAAACCAAGGAAAAAAATTTTTATCGCTTTCTTTCTGTCTTCGCTTTCCTCGACACGCAAAGTGGACATTCCCATTTTCAAAGTACAAACATTCATATATGTATGTTAGGTATTATTACATATTCCCGAATGTAGAAATCGACCAAAAAGAAATCTCAACCATTTTGTAGAGGAGCGAGGAGATCGGCGTCCAATAATCTCACCTACGATACTAGCCTTTCAATTGGACACGAAAGAATATGGTCCTGTGCTGAACACCTATATCATAGGTAGGCATAAAACGCTTAAGGACCTAACGCACATACGAAAAGGCTTTAAGAAGCCGCAAAAAACTCCTGCCGCTAGAACTTCGAAGGCAGGTAACTAGTCTCCATAAAGTACTTGCCGGCCTTGATTCTCCTACATGAATTTACTGCAAGTTGCTATGTATATTGTGACCATTTACAATTGAAGAGGGCTGACCTGACATGCAGGGAGCGCTCTCCCATGGGTCGTATCAAAGGCCAATAGGTGGAAACCAAAGACCGAGTAAGACTATCAGATAAACACTTGATAGTAATCCATAAATTTAATCGCGAGCTTTCGGGCCGACTTCACTAAGTCCTTGCCTTCCAGGCATGTCAACCTGGTCGATGAAGCTGTCCCAAGGACGCAGGCTTGATAACTAAACCATAAAAAGCCCCATGCAAGGAATTGTAGAAGCAAATGGTAATAATAATAATAATAATAATAGAAACCTTGAACCCCGCAACTAGAAGGACATTGACCAAAAGCTAGGGAATTGGGAAATCGCCAACGCCGATGTTGAAATCGTGGTATCTAATGCTTTTTTGTGACAGCACGCCCCCAATGTTTTTTTAAATAAAAAAACCATGTTCTGTATGTTGAACTTTTGATATCATATCGTAACTCATCATATACAAAAACTCCATTTCCTCGCCTCTGCTCCTTCCAGCGGAACGACGCGTTGAGGCCGCCGCTTCAACGAATGCTAGTGATTATCTGGTATATTGTTGGCGGTAGAATTTGGCCGCATTGACCATATTCGCCAGGGCAGCCTTCGTTTCTGGCCACTGTCGTGTCTTCAGCCCACAATCCGGGTCAATCCAAAGCTGTTCTGGTCTGAGATACTGTAGCATCTCAGCGATGCGGTCCTTGATCTCTTGCTCGCTTGGGACACGTGGAGAGTGGATGTCATAGACACCGGGACCGATGTGGCGAGGATAGGCCTCGTCAACGAAGACTTTCAGCAGCTTAGCATCAGACTTACTGTTCTCAATGCTGAGGACGTCCGCATCAAGCGCAGCGATGGCATGGAAGAAGTCCTGGAACTCGGAGTAACAGAAATGAGAGTGAATCTGAGTGCTATCTGCGACGCCCGCAGTAGCTAAACGGAACGAATTGACAGCCCAAGAAAGGTAATCTTCGCGTTCCTTGCCAGCGCGCAGTGGCAAACCCTCACGCAGAGCAGGCTCGTCAACCTGGATGACGAAGACTTCAGCCGCCTCAAGGTCAATGACCTCATCCCGAAGGGCAAGAGCAAGCTGTTGAGCTTGAATGGACTGGTGGATATCATCCCGAGGAAAGGACCAACGAAGGCACGTGATTGGTCCTGTAAGCATACCCTTCATCGGCTTGCTCGAGACCGATGCGGCATACTTGGACTCCTTAACAGACATTGGTGCGGGGCGAGAGACATCTCCAACAATAATTGGAGGGCGGACACATCGAGAGCCGTAGCTTTGGACCCAAGCATGCGTGGTGAAAACATAGCCAGTGAGTCTCTCTCCGAAATACTGAACCATATCGTTTCGCTCCGGCTCACCGTGCACAAAGACGTCCAAGCCAAGCTCCTCCTGGATCTTAATGACATCTTGAATTTCCTTTTCAATGAATTTTTCATACTGCTCGGCCGTAATCTCACCCTTGGTGAACCTATTCCGTTGAATACGGATTTCCTTAGTCTGGGGGAACGATCCGATGGTGGTGGTGGGGAACAGAGGCAGCTTAAGAGTGGTTTCCTGCTGAGCAATGCGGGTGGGGAACGGTGATTTGCGGTTATACATGTCTTTTGTGACGGCGGCCAGTCTCTCCTTAACCTTAGGATCGTTCGTCCTCTTAGAGGTGGCACGAGACTGAATGGATTTGGCGTTGGCTTCCAGCTGTTCGCGTACGGAGGAAGGGCCATTGGTGACTGCATTCGCAATCACGACCACCTCGCTAGCCTTCTCAACAGCGAAGCTGAACCAATCCCTCACCTCAGGATCCAGCCCCTTTTCGCTTGCAAGAGTGTGGGGAGTGTGGAGAAGAGAGCTAGATGTAGCAACAATGACTCTGTCCTGACCAAGTCGCTGGACGGCCAGTTCAACCTTCTCAATGGCAGCCTGTAAGTTGGTCTTCCAGATATTACGGCCATCAACGACACCAGCGGAGAGTGTCTGGTTGGGACCTAGAGAAGCAATTACGGTCCGTAGTTGCTCGGGATTACGGACAAGGTCGACGTGAATTGCATACAGGCTCTGGAGAGATGAAAGAACATCGATGTTGTGCACGATATCACCGAAATATGTAGCGAGGGTGATGCGAGGGGCCGCACCACCGAGAGCACCTAGCTTCGCATAGGCAGGCTTGAAGGCAGCCTTTGACGAGGCTGGAAGGTCAAACACAAGGACAGGCTCATCTATCTGAACGTCCTCGGCTCCTGCTTCCTTCAACTTGATAAGAAGCTCGACATACAAGGGAAGGAGCTTCTCCAGTTGGGCGATAGGAGCAACAGTCTGACCACGATCGGCTTTGCCAAGGGTCAAGAACGACACAGGTCCAAGGATGACGGGGCGAGTAATAATCCCAGCCTCCTTAGCCTCGAGGAACTCCCGAACAGGTTTCGGATCAGCCGCCAGCTTGAATTGCTGGTTGTCCTGGAGAGTGGGCTTGACATAGTGATAGTTTGAATCAAACCATTTTACCATTTCCTTGAGAAATTGTTAGGTCCAACGGACTGACGTGTCTTGATCATACACATACCAAACTAGGAACATCGACGGCTGGTTGGCCATCCTTGGCTGGCCTTTGCAGGCCTCTGCCCATAGCAAAATATTCATCAATTGGGTGAAGACCATACTTGGAATACCTTTCGGGAATAATCTGATGAGAGAGATTAGTGAAAAGTGATAAAATTGTGCATCGTTGATTCACTCACTCCGAACAATTGGATATGGTCAAGAACTTGATCATATAAAGCGAAGTCATTGCTAGGAATGATATCAACACCAGCATCCTGCTGAATTCTCCAATGCTCAAGACGGAGCCTCTTTGCCTCTTTCAGAAGCTCCTCGCGAGAGATCTTTTCTCCCCAGTATGCTTCGGTGGCCTTTTTGAGGTCTCGCAGTCTCCCCATGCGGGGGAAACCGAGAATGGAGCTAGAAACACACTTAGCCTAAGTAACAGACGTAGAATAGAGAGAGTGTACTCACGATCGAACCATTCTGGCCTGGAATTGGGTCTAAGATTGACGGAGTTGTAGGAGAGTGATAGAATAGTAACTTGTGAAGGGGCGTTGGACGATGAAAAAACGGAATTGACAAACAAGAAGAAGGTGGGAGAGAGATATTTGAAGATATGTTGGTGAGAAAGGGGGAGAAGGGAAAAGGGAGGCAGAGTAATAGAGAGAGATGAAGAAAGAAAGTGGGAAGAAGAAAAAGTCGGTGGGAAAGAGAGGGGCATATAGAGGGGCCAAACCGTAGGCGGGGGTTTACAGTAGCTAAATCGATGTCACGCCATTATTCAGGAGTACTTTGAATAATGTATTTGATACTTAAGATTAGACATAAAAGTTCGGAAAAAAGTGTACTATCTACTTCGTATTACTTGTCTTTTAAGTATCTTCGGCAGGCCGCGGGAATGCAGTGGAAAAACCGTATGTCCGGGTGAAATATCCGCAGAATGTTGGAGAAGCATCAATCTTATAATTGGTGAAGCATCAATTAATTATTACTCCGACAATAATAACATTTTGCCCGATCTCGGACCTTTGGTAATTCCTATGATACCTAGGTAGGGGCCAAAATATGCATACAACATTCCAATAATGCTGAATGGCTTATATGAAAACTGTGATTAGATCAGACAGACTGACAAGTTGTCAATTCGCCATGCATGCCACGCTGGGTTATAAAGAAAGACAGGAAGAAATTCTTTAGGGTCCAAGGATAAAGTGTCAGACTCACTGATTAATAAGAAGTGTATACGAAAAAAAGTTAAATGGAATTATTGAAATCTGCAAAATTAAGGTTACATATTGTACAGAGAACCATCACTAATAATACCTTTTTTCCTTTCTTGGTTTTGTTTATTTCATCCTTTTTCACTTTTCTGAAATTTCACTTCTTCCATCTTTCCACTATGATTTCTACATTTCGTCTTCTGTTCTCATATCTTCTCTACCAAAAGATGATGCGATCGCTTGCGATAATGTATCTAATAAGCCATCAAGTTTGCACCCATGCTCGCGTCCATGAGATGAGTCAACCTATAGTGATGGAATCCTCGAACGGTAGGTAGTTCGAATGCAACAATTTTACTTGAGTGTAACCAGAAAACGCTGGGAAACACCGCCTCTTATTTTTCCATACCGAACCTTAGCTAACACTCTACCCAGGTACAGCACAAGCTCGTTCTTTCCTATTTCGAAATCCGTTGCAACCCAGTCAATCTATTTGGCTCCCACCTGCGGGTTCTCTTTTGTCCAATTCTCGCAACGTATTTGAAACATCTCTTATTGTCTAGCCGCTTAAAATATACTCATTTTCCATTCCCACGAGTGTGTTTTCTAGCGAGATAGCAATTGTTTATCAGCGATATCTCTCCCATGGGTTTCCTCGGCCGTTTCTCCAGATTAAGGGGGCAGTCCAGGCTTGCATCGCGGGTAGCTCTCGATTCTACAGCAGGGTCAAACCCTGAAACCCCAATGGAGGAGATTCCGTCCGTGGACCGAGGCCATGGTGTTGGCTTAAAGGCATCGTTCCAGTGTGCTAATTTACCACGAGAAGACGGCACCCCCATCCTACCAGATAAAGCCATACCGAGGCAGCCTACAGCAATTACGAAAAGTGCGATTGGATCCAAACGACGTCAAATCCGCTTAACACTGTTATCTGACAAAATTCGCAAGACTCTTGGTCGGGAATCCAAAATCGTGATTACTTCTGCTGCTCAGTTTGAGCCTAAGACAGCTTTTTATTCTCAGTATCGATCGCTTTCATTCTCCATGACTCCCGTTCTCGAGAACGGTCTTGTGAGCGAGCAGGATTATGATAGTGACGCTGAATATATCTCCACCCCCAAGGCATCGGATTATAAAACATACTCTATGCAGTCAGCATTGACACGTCTTCAACCAAAGTTCACCGAAAGTCATGGACAGACTCCCAGTGTAATTGTGAGGGATAACGAGAAGCCTGATTCCCACAGGGACGGCATGGGAAATGCATGCTGGCTCGATACGATTGGTACATTCGATGGGACTGATTTAGATATCCTTCCACAAAACCCGCAGACCACGGCAGCTATCTCAGAACAAATACCAGATGAAGACATACGCCAATGCACTCTTAATTCCGCGGAGGAACTATTGTCATTTCACAGTGCGAATTCTGCAGAAGAAGCGCCGGAATCGAACATTTCTTCATCGGCCACGCCACTCCGCTCATCCCCCCGGAGCTTCTCGGGGATGCGGCAAACCCAAGGAGCTATTCCGCTGGAGATATCACAGAACAGGACTCCCGCAGATATGACAAGCGCCGCGGGTTCAGAGCTAAGGCAAATGGCTTTCCAATGCTCTGTGGATTCTGCGTTAGAGCATCATAGACCCGGGGTGCGTGACAGAGACCATAGAGGTTCTTCGACATGTACGGAATTAGAATCCAGGAAGAGATCAATTCATCTGTACGACATGAGCATATCTCAGAGACTTGCATCACCACCCATGTTACCAGACCTGAGATACGGACACATGTCGCTGTTGTCATATCAGCCACAAGTTTCTGTCAACAATGTTCATCCTCAAGTTGACGCTTTCTTGGAATCCCATGAAAACGCAGCATTGAAGACTGCTATACCAGCAACAGGGATATGCCAAAGAAGACCTTCCGTTATCCATTCACCTACCGTCAGCCCTGTGTACAGCCCGACGGGATCAGACAACCATCTCCCTTTGAATCCCTCTAGATTCGCCTATACAAAAGCTGGTATCATCATGCCGAGAGTTAGACCTGTCACGAAATATCATTTTCATGAATCTCTTGTGCCGACTCAGTTTCTTAGTACCAGAGCGAGTACTCCGGAGCTTAGGACCTCTAGCTCGGTTGTTCAAAGAAATCCTACACAAAGCAAATTCAAAGAGCAGTTCGAAATAAGTGGCTCTGGGGACCCTGGACTTTCTCATGAGGACCAATGTACCACGACATCTCGTAAGGTTAGTGTGGGATGGATGTCAGGCGGCCGGAGAATCGGTTACGGGTACACTTTTGTGTCTGATGGCAAAGACTTAACGTCGCAAATGATATCCAGTACGCCTATGGATAGTGGACTGAAGTCAGAGTCAGAAGGGATGGGAGAGGTCAGAAAAGATATGAACAACCCGACGACTGACTCACCAGCAGTTGGTCCTTCCTTGACAGAAACCCCATCTCATATTCTAGATTTCTGTGTCGGTAAGGACAATCAAACAGATATCGATAAGACCAAGATTTCTGGGCAAGGCAATGAAACCCCAAGCAAGTCCTCCAGAATATCTTCACTATGGTCACGATTTCCAAGTCACACGAGGGCTGAGAGGAATGGATCGGCGAGTATCCATGACAACATACTTGTTCGGGATTTTGGCACCGATGAACTTGTGGAGTCCGACGCCCAAAGTAAATCCAGGCAACTGGAAATATCCGATGTTACAGTCGTCAAGAAGCGCAGAATTTTCCAGCCTTGGATACGAGCAGGTTCGTTGCAGGCGGGGAAGACTACGAAATGCCAGAATAGTCCAGCGGCGGGAATACCCCAAGTTCGATTGTCGAAAGTCCCATGGCTGGACATCTCCCAATTAACGCCTCATAAGGAAGAGCTTGAACGATCTCTGGATGCCCGGCACAAGATGAGGAAAATCTATTTTCCTGAAGATGCCGCTGGGCAAAGCGAGGCACCCCAGAATGAACCAGCTGTGTCTCAACATAGATACTCCATTGATGAGAATTTTCCGGGCAATGGACTGGTCTCCGATCAACCTAGTGTGTCAGAAGGGACAAATTTATCTTTTGGCGCACAGGAATGGTCAAGAATGTATAAAGAATGCATCGACTCCCCGGCAGGCAATGTCGACGAGGACCAACGAACTCGCGCTAGCTGGAATTTGTCTTATGATACAGATACGAGTGATAAAGAATGAACTTGGGAGGTCTCATGAAAGCTCCTTAGAACCGAATCTGCCGGCCAGACACTGAGCTTTCCTCAAGTGTGCATATAAATGAAAAGACTTAGACGGAAGAGCTTTTGAATAAGGAACGGCTTGCATGATCCTTTTGAGATAGAAATAGATGATTTTGTAAAACCTTGGTAGGAAAAAAAAGAGACTACATATAAACTATTCCTCCATGATTTCAATTCTCCTTCACGTACTAGGTACCTTGCTATCTCCAAATTGTATTCATATGCTTTTTTGGGATGCAGAATTAATAATAATACCGTTCTTAAGCGGGCACCTTTGTTTCCACTGTCGCGGATTTCAAGTTCAAACCTGATCTGGAAAATAACATACCCGTCGGCTATCGGAGATTCGGAGGCTAAATTTTGAAAGCATATCATGTCACTGCAAAAGCCGACGGATACCTACCAACTGAAGCAGAACAGCACACAACAACGGCTACATGCACATGCGCTATGATACCTACATACTACTACCTTTATCATACATCACAAGAATAAAAGATTGTCACTGCAAAACTGCGGGGTATGTATGATGTGTCATGTAGGGGGTTGTATCATATTCATGTAACTAGATTACTCCTCCTGGTTGGGAATTACAAGCTTCTGATCGGGGAATAAAGAATGATTACCTAGGTATCGCATTGGAGAAGAAAAAGAAGAGGATCGCGACTATATTAAAAACCACACACATCAATGTTTCTTTTCGTTTCATCATCTCGTCTGACTTTGGTTTTTTTTGGCTTGTATACATTTTGTATATGCTGATATGTAGATTATAACATAGAATGGACCTGAAGAAAAGGATGAGACAGAAGATCGTGAATTTTCGAGTACTCATTATTGATTAAATTCGCTTTAGGATGAAGAGCAGCAAAAAAAAGAAAAAAGCTATTTCCGTTGTCTCTTTGTGCTCCTATTACTGATGATGCTGTGAACACTTGCGGAGCGTTTGTGAGCGGTTGTAAATGCTTCTTTTTCTCTAACTGGTGTATCTTTGGTTGATGACAAAACATCATTTTCGCCGTCAGCATCGGCTTCACCAGGAGCATCTTCGGAATCCCCGGGATCATCAATCTCATCACTTAATGCTTCACTCTCAGCGGCATGGCCAATACTTCTCCCATCGACATGAATATGCCGATCTTCAGACTCGAGTTTCACATCAGCTATGTCTTTCGTCATTCCCTGCACAGATTCGCGTTCCTTGCGTTCTCTTTCCTCTCTGGCAGCCTCAAGGACCCTAATTTCGCTCTCGACCTTTTCAGCCACCTTCCTTGCATCCAAAAACAGGTTTACTGAGTGGATTAGTTTCTCAAATTCTTTACAGATACGTTCTGTAGGCATAACTAAACGAAGAGGAACTTCCAACTCTGCCAATGCCGCGGCCAGTTTCTGCGTCTGGATGTTAGACTTGGCCTGAGTAAGTTTCTGCGCTCTGTCATTGCGGAACTGCACGCCGGACGGAAGGCGGTCGTGATGCTGTACGCCATACCTGACTTCTTCGGCTGGCGTCAAGGGCTTGAGGGTCTGGTGAGTGTTACTGGCGGCAGTTCTCTTGGTAGCTGTAGTAGGAGTAGGGCCAATGGGAGTATCAGCCCTGCTATCACGCAACCCACTCAGGATATTTTGCGTGGGCGTCTGGCTGGCCGGACTGGCGCCAGACCCTTCAGTCCCAAGAAGTGATCGTCTTTTCTTACTCTTATCTGCTTGCATAAGGGTCTGGAGGAGCTGGGATAGGCCTTGGCTAGACTGATACATGGTAGTGTTGCCAACGCTAATTGGTACTTCGAGTCTCGCGTAAAGCTCTTTGCGTTCAGCTATGAAGGTCTGTTCATTGGCAACAATGCGCTTGAGTTCCTCAAGTAGAATACCTTCTTCACGCACTTCATCTGCTGTGCGGTTAAGCTGTAGGGCAGCCAATTCTTTCCGAGTTCTTTCTCGTTCCGGGTCAAATTTCACCATCTTCTCATGGAGTTCAAATTCGGTCTCTGACATCTCCGAAGGAGGATGTTCAAGAGCAAGCATACTGGCAGTGATTGCATAATAGCGGGCTTTCATCTGTTCCATCGTTCTGTGTTGCTTTGCTGGGACGAGCGCCGCACCACCCGTTTCTGTATCGGATGGCTGCGGTTGGCATTCGTAGCGATCGGCAATGACAACCCATCTTAAATCAAATTCTTCAACTAGATCCATGAGGTAGTCCGTCTCCTCTCGCGTCCACTCATCGCTTCTCAAATGTCGGTCATATTGTTCGTCGGTATATCTCTTTGGCATTTGCGCTCGGACGTTATACTTAGCAAAATGGTATGCTTCCTGTTCAGCAGTGAGTACTGCTTCGTCTTCTGGCTTCCCATCAACATCCATCTCTGCGCCGTCCGGAGGAGGAACATTGTTGACTGTATCCTGTTGTCTTTGCCAGTGGCGGAGTACAAGATTATCCGTCCGAGCAGAATTCGTGAAGGGTGTCATCTGCCTAAGTTGAAGATGTCAGAGAAGCCAAGGGTCGTCGGTGCGATATATGCATACCATGAGCGCACTTTCACTTTACTCATCCATTTTGGACGCCCTTTATACCTGTTCTCTGTGATGGCAATTGGAGGCGCTCGTTCCCCAAGCAGTGCGTAGAGCTCTCTGGTAATACCCTCTAACCATCAAGTCAGCAACTGCAGCTGAATAGATGATAAATGGGCGCACCTGGCCTCTTCTCAACCACCTTCTGTTTTTTGTGAGGTCTTGGGTGCCCGTCAGCGGGCAAGTCGAGCATATCACGAACATCAGCCACCGCCATGGTGATAAAATGATGGAGGTTCCAAGATGACCACCTCTAATATTAACAGGGCCGATCTGAAATAATGAAAGAGTTGAACAGGTACTGAACTGCGGCATGAGGCTTATGAGGCCCGTGCCAAGCCAGCCAAGCCCGCCATCTAAATTTCTCCGTCTCCGTTTTTGCCAGGTTGACCAAAAATCTCTAGGGCGAGTTGGCCTACAACATTGACTTCGAATTTGGTAGGGGGTCTTGTTGAGATTGTCCGTTCAACGAGTGGTATTTCTCCACCAAAATCTATAATGGCACCGTCAAGGTCACATTTGTCATGGCTGGGCCACGTTTTCACAATCCTATCAGTTCTCAGTTTATCCATTCCAGCACGCGCTTTCCATCTGTATATGGAAGGACAGCAAACAAAATGTTTCTTCGAAGAGCTACCCAAGGATACCCTCGTTGCCGGTATGATACTCCAGTTGCCCAACGCGCAATCTCCGACGGGATCTGTCCTTCACTATTGTCGATCTAACAACTAAATAGGACATTACATAGCCGAAATCTTCAACCAGCAGTCAAATTCTTTTGTGGTTGACACATCCTTGGCCATGGTTGTCACTGTAGATGAAACCTTCGAGAATGATCACCGGGTCGTCTATCGACGTACGGGCCACTCCGATCGCTTCACCGTCACGGCCGCGGAATCTGGCTTGCACAAGATCTGTTTCAGTCCAGAACCCTCATCTTCTGGTATAGGGAGTGGCCCGAATGTGAAGTTGACTCTCGACGTCGCCTTCGGCGAGACAAGCAAAATCGAGAGTGAGGATAAGGGCAAGATTGCCGACATAGTGAAATTGGTCAAGGGTCTGAACAACCGCTTGCAAGATATCCGTCGTGAGCAGGTTTTCCAACGAGTATGGCCTTTCTTACGCTGTTGAGGTTTTTTTTTTATCATTTTAATTTCTCTCGGATTGGAACAGAGCTAACTTCAATACTACCGATCTTAGGAACGAGAAGCCGAGTTCCGAGACCAGTCTGAAACCACCAATGCTCGTGTTGTTCGCTGGACCTTAATCCAGACTGCAGTGCTCTCCGTAACTTGTGCCTGGCAGCTCTCGCATCTACGTGCCTTTTTCATTAAGCAAAAGCTGACGTAAAGCGAGATAGTTCGGATCTTTGTATTCTCTTCCAGCATGACCAAAAACCGACTGAATTTCATTGGGGATGCTGGTCCTTCCTGTCCATAAGTTATCTACTTTCAGATGTAAGGCGAATATTTTTGTACTTGTCCGAGTTAGGGGGCGCTAGAAACAGGAGTTGTTTGATGATGCCGCTTCTTCCAAAATCCATGGATATATCTTTTTTTGCACCTGTCCTTCCTATTGTCCTAATTATGTCCCACGAGACTGCTTTGGCTCGGGTCGGGGTTATGATGCAATGGAGAACACAATGGCTGTTGACGACTATTTTAATTAAGCTTTGTGCAGATTCAAGGGATACTGGTATTCAGTCCAGTCACTGATTGTGCTGTCTCCTTATCGACTCTAGCATGGGTTTTGGGGGCTGCGTGATGAAAGACTTCAAAACAACTAGCTAAAGGTCATCAGATAGTTAAACAGCTAGGAAGATGTTCCACCAGGTTAATCATGCCCTGCATTTCCAGGATCACAGTGTCAATGCCTTCCTGACGACAACTCCCCTGCATGGGGGCCCTCTTGTCATTGGACCATGAATGGTCACATCAATGTGATGGGGTCCCCCCATGATCAATGCATTGATCCAGATCTCTCAGACGACCAGCTCCTAAACCTGGCGCGTTATAGATAGATAATTTTATAGCAGACAGGACTAGACAGTCTGTATCATGCTAGAAAATCTATTGTAGGATCTGGTAAGTGGATCTGAACGAGTTCACGTGAGGATCAGCCTGTCAAATGTCTCAAACGGACTGAAACCAAACCCCAAGTGGCGAAGGGCAATGAAGGACAACAAAGAAACGGGGTCCCGATACCGGGAAGTCGACCCGTCTACTATCATACATTATAGACTTGATGATATGTACATACTTCGATGGGCAAGTATGTACAGTAGATGGATCCCTCTTCCGTCAACGGGATGTTTTGTTTTGGAACCTTTGTGGAAGGAAACCAGATATAATAAGTGCGGCTACTTGCTTTTATCCAATCGATGCTGTCGTAGGCCGTGTGGGTCAAAATGGGTGCAGATAAATGGATACTGACTTAGATATCGGGATATATTGACGTACAGAGATCAGTCAAGACAAGACAGAAAACATTTTCATCATATCATACTCATTGACGGTTCGATTTTATACTTTATCCTGACGGAGACGTTCTATAAGAGGTCTTATAAAAAAAAAGAAAAAGACTTCTGACACCATTTCTACAACACCAAGGTTATTATAGCTATTATACATAGCTGCTATGTAGGTTACTCTTTCCAGATCGATTCTCCTTTTAAACACAGCCAGTTACTTAATATGACCACTGACCCGCTATCTTGCTCCCGATGCATTATTAACTACAATCATACCTACTGTTACAATTAGTAGCAGTAGTAGTAGTAGTAGTAGTAGTAGTAGCAATCTATATAAGTTATAGTATGTACATACATATCATACATATCATGCCTACAGGGCTACATATATATACCTCATATCATGCCTCATACATCATAGATCCATCCACTCAAGCCTCCAAAGCCTCTAATCGCAAATCATGTCCACAACACTATAAATCCCAAAATATCAACCAGTCTAGACTCCACTCAGTCCACTGCCAGTGCCACCCTGATCCGCCACAACCAAACCCAAATTATAAATACTCCTATCATATAGCTACCGTTAACTGAGACAGCATTTGACTTTAAGCCGGGCGCGATTTTAAAATAAACTCAGACTCCGCCATGCAGAAAACCCTCGGACGAGCTACTAATAAAATAAATAATAACATACTCTTTAGGTACGTACCTACATATAGGTTGAGCAAAAATGTGAGACTATGATAAAATGTGAGACAGAGAAGATGACTTAACGGGGCATGCTACCGCCACGGTGAGGTCATCATCTGTGATTTCGAAGAGGGGTACATATCATGTAGGGTATCATGATATGTATGAGGGTATGAGGTGGGGGAAGGTGGTCAGAAGATGTTATTATTTTAGAATGATGGTTTTGGATGTAGAGGCAGGAGAATAATAATAATAATAATAAGTTTATGTCGATGTTTGACAAGCACATATCATATATGTATGATATATGTATGCTTCCATGCGGTTTTAGAAAAGAGAGGAGTAAAACTGTATGATAGCAACATAGGTATATAAATTTATTTCCAACTTTTCAAAATAATGTCTCTGTCACATGAGCAACCAGGTCCAAATACTACTACTACTACGCAACGTGGGGTGAAAAGGATCATGATTCATCTCAAGGCAAGGCAAGACAAAAATGGAAGTGAATGAGAATAAAAGGGCTCTCACTTGAAGTATATGTAAGTGTCCACGCCAGACCGCCAGTATTGTGTATAGGTAGTTCCATGTGCATTGATGATATTGCTAATTACACTCCATTCTGTAGCAAGGGAGGGAGGACATCATCACTCTGTTGTTTATGGCTTATGTATGTACATACATCCGTGTTGTTGTTTTTTTTTAAATGATCTTTGGAATGGTGGTGGAGGCCCAAGGGTAAGGGAACAACGGACGAGGATAGAACAGAAAAGAAAAGAAAACAATCTCGACATCATGTATAATAATATCATATAGTACATAAATCCCTTCATCAATCGAGTAGAACCTACATATCTTTACACATAAGATCTCTTTTTCTTTTTCTTCTTTCTTTCTTTCCTTCTTTCTTTCTCGCAGCTCGGGTTATTGCAGCAATATTCGACCTATCACTTACCTTACCGTTATGGAGCACCTATATATGATGATAGCATGCATGTATGTACATGGATGTACCCCAGACATCGACATCAGACCAGGTCCTCCGCACTTGATAAGAATAACCATAGCTAATCCAAGTCAGTGAATTGAGCACGATATATCGATATCGATCTAATAAGTTATCATAGTAGAAAACGCTCCTAGATAGATGCTGCTTATGGTATGTACATACATAACTAGTGTATGTAGACCATGATACAGTTGTAGTAGAGTATATAGAGTACTACTATGTGTTTCCAACCACATGCTAATACATAAACAAAGAGCTTCTTCCAAACTGATCTATGACCTATGACATGATACATCTTTTCTTCAGAAGATCAAAGTTATTGAATATGATTGGCTATTAATAAATCATTTCTTTTTCTTTCATTGTTCATTGGCGCACTCAACCGTGATATGATGGATTGGATAGCGCTTAGACTAGTGTACTAGTATCATATAGCCATGGCCCATGGTCGATCATCCCCACTACCAAGAACAAGCTTAAGTGTGGGGTGAAATCAGTCGGCGAATCAGAAATTCAAAAGGCATTTCATAATAGGTAAATGCTTGGATTAGAACTGTGCAATTGATTGATTGATATCATACCTAATTTAGAATAATAAAGAGAAGATAAGATTGATGGATCAATCAGTAACTAAGTACTCTATAATAATGAGATGGCTAAAAAAAGCTTGACAGTGCTTATAGAGTTGCAATTGACTCATTGATGATTCTATTAGTAGTACATGTATGTACGATACTATCACATTCCCGTAACAAAGGCCTCAGCGACATTCTTGAATGGTCATAACTAGGTCTAGATTAATAAAACAATTCTTTAGAACGAACCTGCTCCTTTTATTGGTTGTTTATTAAAAAGGTATCCGTCGCGGATATAACTAACTATAGGAACAAAGGATTCTTTCCACCTCTTTCCTTGAATAATGATAAGCTAATAATAAAAGTAAACTGCCCATTGTCTGTTGCCTACCTACCTAGACATGTATCTAACGGCTAATAATTGCACAGTTTGCTCTCAATCATAGATAGAACATTGTATTGTAATAATTTGTAACTATCCGCGGGAAGAAATTCGCCGCCCATGGTACGAGCAAAACGCCTTTTTTACCCCCAAAGCGGTCACTAAAGTAGTGAAAATCATGTGATTATTAACCTACTTTTTGATATAGAATTTCAATTGAACTACCACACCAATCTTGCTACCATTTGAATTTGCATGAATCTAGGAATTATTCCAGATTCAGACGTCGCTGAAGCCTGGAAGCCATGGAAAGGGAGGATGGAATCGATGGATACATAGCATTTACAGTACCATGGGCGCAGCCGTTTCAACTTTCATGGCGCGAACATTTTATTCTAGGTACTTACTTAACCTAGCTCAGCCTAGCTTATATTACATGTACATTTCAGTAAATTAACATAACATACATAGTTACATTCATGAAGGGGGTTGTTTCAAGAATAATTATTAGACTTTCTTTCTTCTTTGTATAATAATAACTATGTGAGAGAATGCAATAGTTATACGAAAGTATCTTGTTGATTTAAGTTGGGTGTGTGTTTCGCCAACAAACAATGAACTAACTAAATGATCGTGGATGGATGGCCGTTACTTCGACCAGTGGAACTCTGTTACAGGTTCTATGTCTGTAAAAGGGGTTGAAGAGAGCAAGAAAAACCAAAAAAGAAAACCGAAAGGCTATCTTTCTCTTCTCCTCTTTTTTTGTTTTTACATTTCCAAATCTTTCTGCTTTATTATTATTATTAACTATCATATCATAATTGTGGAATGTTATTACTAAGTACTGTCCGAGGACCGAGGAGAGGAAAAATACACATACGTCATGCCGCATTGAGTGTGGTTCTAACTTTTGCGCCTCAGTCAATCATATTATGCTGCCTTGGACAAAGCTCCCTTGAAAAACAAGGCACGGTATGTCCATAATTCCTGCCAACCTATGGTACAGTAATTACTATGATGGCTCGTGCAGTGAGCTTCTTTGAATTGTCTCGAAGATGCTGGACTGGCCTGAACGGATGGGCGTTACGACAGGTGGGCGTTCCTTTTCTGATGGTCAGTTAATGAATGATTCGTCAATATGGCACGGAGTACGTACCTGCCTTATTAAGACGAAGCTTGGATTGGGCTCCAAATCTATGTACCTTAGGCTGACCTTGGTCACTGGCAGCTCGTCCAGCTCCTATGATATCATGGACACCTCCAGGGACGGATGTGAGGCATTCAGTCCTTCATCCTGCTGCTAGACTCTTTTTTCTTCTTCAACTTATCGACCAATGCGGTAAGTCCGAGGATTTCCTTTCCTGCAATAACTATAAAAATGGGGTATGTACCTCCGAAGCTGGCCACTACTGGACGAGAAGGGCGCCAAGCGAGATAGATCATAGTCTCAGGCTCATAACTAGATGCCATCATGCATGAGGTCACTACTGAGGTGCCAACACATGTCAAGTTGTACCAGGACTTGGTGAGTTTTTTTCGCCCCCGAAGAACAACAAAAACAACAACACTGAACAGCAACCGCGAGCTTTTTCTTCCGAAGCACACCTGTCGGGACTTTGTGTGGTTGAAAACTTGGCCAACAAGGCCAGCGATGTGGCTTTGCCGCCTAAATCTAGGCCACATGGCGAGTCGGATGCTTTCCCGCCATGTGTCTCTTTGGCACTGGGCCACTGGCCAAAAAAAAAGCACTGCTGGTGGCTGTCTGCTACGATGCTAACAATGGCTCTAAACCACGTCTGGCAACTATAATCCACGCTCCATTAACTCCAGGGGGGGGGGCTTCAAAAAGGCTGCCCTTGCAGGAAGAAGAAGGAGGCTAGTCTAGTCTGGCGGGCCGTGACGAATTGGCGATGGCTAAAAGCTTATTAAAGAAACCAAAAGTGCAGCCCAACATCAATTCTTTTATGCTGAATGTAATATCATATCATCATTCTAACCGACCGCCCTCACTAAGAGTGGTAGAAAGTTAACGGAGGATGGAAGTGCTCTTTTACTACCTCAATGGCTGTTATTAGGATATATGATGATATGTACAGTTACATACATGCATAGCTAGGGCTGCGTCTAGACCTCCCGATCGCAGTGGCTTGCTCGCATGATTTGATGCCGGATGAGTCCGGTGCCAGTCCTATCATCCATAGCACCAAAAGGTTGACGAGCTCTTGTTGCCTGCAGGACCTGATAGAATCGCAGGCATCACACTGTACAGTATTCTCAATCATTCCGGTTCTGTATGTTATATGTTAGAAGTTTAGATATGTAGGATGTATGTATGTATGTATATATGTAGGTACATTACATACATACTACATACATACATACATCCTGTAGGTACATACTCATGCAGTAATAATAATAATGTTGTTAATGTTAATGTATGTATGATGATATATATGTCGCTCCGCAAAACAAGTGGACAGACAGACGCTTACCTACCTGTTTAATTAAGAAGACCTAGCAAGTAAAGTAGGTAATAAACTATGCGGTCAAGCGAAGAAATTCAAGTCATTATCCGTCCGCCCCTAAAGAGTACATTATGTATGTATGATACCTATGTATGGGGGAGGACCAAGTAATCGCAGTGCAGCCGCGAAGGGTTGCACCGGCGCGGGTTCGCTAGGTAGGTAGTTTTTTTATATCATATCATAGAAAAGAAAAAAATTCCGACAAGTTCAGGGTTACGAGCCTGGGCCTGCCGGGGGATCGATCGATCTCAACATTCATCGATCTCTTTTTTCTTTCATATAGACGCGGATGTAGTTTCTAAGAGAGAGGGTTTTAGATTCACGATCATTTCGGTTTATTATTATTATGTATCATAGCAGCAGATGTAACTTTCACTTCCTTTCCCGATGGTGGAGGTTGCACGTCGTCCACCATCGGGAGTAATTATTAAAAAGATGGTTTCTCGATGAGAGAGAGTATGTATGTATGTACATAGGTAGGTACGGAGGTAGTATCTATCATACCTAGTACATAATAGATCGAAGCTTGAGCTCCGTGCTCTCTTTTTTCTTTTTTTTTTTAAAATTCCATCCGCATGCACACATCCATGCTGCTGGACCTTCTTCTTGTCCCTGCCGAACCCCTGTCGTACTTGGCAAAAGTCCAGACAGGGTTTTTGATCAGGAATGAGAGATGCTACTTTATGTATGTACATACATCAAGTCTCCAAGTCTCTTACACTGTGTTCCATGGTGGGTAGGTACATCCTGTCCACTATGTACAATATCCATATTATTCCCCTCCTTGTGCCGTTCTGTCGGGCGAAGGCAACCCCCCCAGGCCTCAAGGCCCCCCAGGGCCCTGACCCAGTTGACTTTTTGGCGTTTTTTCCTTTTGGTGTCTGGAAGTGCTTCAACCCTGGTTTGAGGTCAGTAGTTATTAGTTGCTGTTTATAATAAAGCCAAACCCTATGATATGGTGATAGCCCCGTCATCCTCCCGAAAGCCAAACCAAACCTCAGTCGTCAGCGTCAGCCATCAACCGTCATCCGTCATCCGCTAGCTAGTTATCCGTCAACGGTCAACTTAACCTTAGAACTTATTTACAGAAAGAAGAGAGAGAGAGAGAGAGAGAAGAGATCAAACTGGAAGAGAAAAAAAAGAAAAGAGGGGAATTGACTCCATTTGTTTGTGTACCTCGGAAGGATCATCGGCACTACGATTGATTACCTACTACAGAGAAATAGTTATTAATCTGACTTGGACAAGCTTCACCTTCCTTGTTATGTATGTATGTATGATATGTATGTTATATTTTGTTATGTTACTTCCAGAAAGGTTGTTGTTCGCATACATATCATAGATTCATGTCAATAATAATAATAATGTTCTCTCTTTGTCTTCCCCTCCCGTCATACCAAACCAACCCTACCAACCCTATCATATTCGCGGGATATACCTTAATATTTTTAAAGTCTTTTTAAAGAATGATACTCGGAACCCTCCCCACGTCGTCGTGTGGGGACATTGAACTTGGTTGGACAAACCAAGGGGAAGGAATGCTAGACCATTGGCTTTAAACAGGCAAGGCGTCTTTCTTCTAGTTTGGTATGTACAGTACTCTTAGGGCTATGTTTTTCCCCTTTGATTTTGGAAAGCTCCATACCTACCTACCCTTATCATTATTAGCTCCAAAGGTTCGGTTCCATTCGCGCTTGCTTCTTCTTCTTCTTCTTCTGTTTCGCGTATCATAAATAAGACTAGTCACGATTCAAGCAGGCCCTCCCGACTCTTCTGTGCAGTGTGAATCTGTATGTATGTATGTATATGTGTATATGTAACTATATATGTACAGTATATGAATAATAATAATCTTCTTCTTCTCCTCTCTGTGGCTTGTTTTTCACAACGGTCCATCATCATATCCTGCAGCTGTACCCCAGATTTGTTCGGGTGGCTTTAATCAGACGATCCTGGCTCTGGGAACGGTCTGGGTGCTGACGGCTTCGCGTACCTTTCTTTTTTTTTTCTCTCCTGGCGCGGTTTTGCTGTGTCTTGTCTCTGTTTTGGTCTCTCTTTTCTGTCTCTCTTTCTCTCTCTCTCTTGATCTTCCTGCCCAACTAGGACTGGCCTGTCACTTGACAACATATCATCCGTCACCTCTCTGGACTCGATCCATATTGGAAGGTTGTTATCATTTGTATGTATGTGTACCCTCTTCACAAAAGTCATTTTCTATTTCTACTTCCTCTCATACACGTCCAACGACGCGTCGTCTTATCTTTCCCCCTCTTCTTTCCTCTGGTTTTCGTATTTTTCGTTTGTTGTTTGGAATTTTCCATCTTCTTTTTGTTCTTATCTCCGGAAACTACATAACTATCCGTAACTATCCTCGACCTCTTTTATCAAACTAACTAACCTTCAGACCCTGTCATTAAACTGTTCAAGCAGGTCACAAGCTCTCTTTTCTCCAGAATCTTCCTTCCTGGAAGCTCCCGAAGCTTTACCCCCCCGTCTTTGTAAGTTGACGTTGACCCATACAATTTCTTTCTTTGTTTTACGCCGTTGATTTCCACCCTGGCCCTCCAGATATAGGGCTGTTTGTTCCTTCCTCCCTCATCGTCTGACATCCCCAAACCCTGCTTTTCTCCTACTATTAAGGCAGGAAAGGATATTCCCCTACTTCTAAACACTTCCTTTCGTCCCCTCTCTTATCTTCCCCTCTTGCTTCCCGTCTTCTCCCCTCCCCCACAGTGTCCAGTATCCAGTACAGTAACTTCTAAGCTAATCAAGAGCAAAGGTTATCATCATCATACATACATACACAGATCAGAGACCCAGTTTTCGCCTGGGGGTTGAACCTACTGTTCTTGCCTACAAAAAGGCACCCAGCCCCTCAGCCTCAGGTTGCTTGGTTCCTATCCCCATCATCGATTGCTTCCACCTTGTATCTCCTTGATTCAACGTGTCCGTGCCGTATTGAACCAAAACGGAGCAAGAAAGCCATCCCTTTCTGTATCCTTCATCGTCGTCCCCCTCCCCCATTCTCATCTTCCTCTCTCCTCCTTTCTTGGTGTGTGCGTCATGCTGAAGCTCTCTCAATTGTTTGGGGGAATGGGACGCGCGGGTGCGGAGGCAAATGTGGATTCTCCGCGCTCTGTTCCAAACTCCTGTTACTCTTCCGTCGACAGTGATCACTCATCTACGCCCGTCTCTCCAGTCGTATCTCTTTTCTCGTTCAGAGGCCATAAAACGGTCTCCAGCTCGGTCTCGTCTCTCATCTCGTCTCCAGGCATGGGAAACTCCATCGATGGCTCGGGTTCTCTGAGGTCTCAATTCCATCAAATCCACGAGATTGAGGATGATTACTTCCGTAAGTCGACTGCAACCCCAACGACGCGTTCATGTGGACTGATTGCTGGCCACATAGAACACTTTGATCAATACTCGTCAGATATTGACGCTGGTGACACTTACTCGTCAACACTGGATTCTGATGGAGATGTCCGGGCAGATGCCAGGCTTGAACCCAAGAAGCGCCGCTCAGACAACATAGCTTCGAAGGGGATATCACGCCTAGGCACCCACATCTCCAGTATGTCGGCCAGATGGTTACCCAGAAGGGGTCCCGAGACGCATGACCGTTTTGGCGATGATCTGCGATCACGGGCCAACTCACCGACCTCACCCCTGGCCAACTCGGTGATGAGCGCGGAATCTCTGCGAGACGCCTATCCACCATCACCGATTACGTCTTCTCAGCGTTCGAGCGGGGCGAATGCGCTGCCCATCGATATTGAAAAAGCGAATGGATCCAACCTGGAAGAGGCTGGGCAGCAGCTGGCAAGCACTCCTCTCTTACCTCCATTGCTGATTGATCACTCTACCAATACCACCAACTCTCCTGTTCAATCGCCACTGCAGTCTCCGTCGGTCGCATGTGTGCCGGATGATCTGGATGTTTCTCGGGGAATAGTTCCTCCTTCTCCGCCTTTGTCTTCCAAACCGTCCATCGCCTCCATGGCCAGGTCACGAGCCAACACCGGGCGAACCATCTCTGGGGATGGCTCTCCACCCTTCGTCTTGGCAGACCCAAGCGATGAATGGGCCCATAAGCTGGGACATGCGAACTTTACCATTCAACCAGAACCCTACATGCCCGAGGCCTACGACATTGACTCTTTTCGCCTCTTTCGTGCAGACTGGCACTTGGCGCGCTGCAATTATGCCAAACATCTGGCTCGCACCGGCGAGCACTACGGACTTACTTCTAAAATCTACAAATTGACGGAACAAAAGTGGGACTCGGTCGACAGGGAATGGAAGCGAGATAATGAATTGATCATCGCGCACCTCGACATGAGCGAAGGAGGGGCGGCACTGGGCCTGACGAAGTCCAACATACACCCTTGTGATGCGATCAAGATCCCTCGCCTTTCTGGGAATGACAAGTTTCCTGAACTGGGAGATGAAGAGATTGTCGGTCCGATGACGGTGGCGCCCGCCATACATACCCCGATGCGAACGAAAGCTTTGAGGAAGCGGTCTTTCATTAAGCTCCTGCAAGACCTTGTCGCCCGATCCTCTCCGTCCGGATAGTGTCGATGTACGCGCCGGACGAGGTGCTCCAGGAGACAAATTAACTTCTGGGGATTACTGAAAGAGGCCAGCTGTAGAATACCTGCCTCTTTTCCTCATTCATATCATGGTGCAGCACAGCCTGTACCATGATCAAGCTAATTCTCTCGACGCTACAGCCTACTTCCAACCTTTTAACGCTCCTTCGAATGAAATCACGGAAATCACGCTCGTTATGCCATTTCCTTGACACTTTCTTTTGACATGTCTAGCGATTTCCCCCTTTTTTTCTCTCTCTTAACTCTGTATTCTTGTCTTCGTTCTCGATTGTCGTTTGCAATAAATTTTTATCCGTTCGGCTGGTGGGCGTCCAGGACTCTGTACATGCTTGAGGTCTCACGTGATCACTTGGGGATGCTCGTCAGTGAATCAGTGAATCAGCAAGCTGGAAATAATGGTGGGACATTTGGTGGTGTTCATGGTTGCATTTCTGATGCATAATACCCTCTACGACCCACATTTTTTCTTTTCCTATCTTCTGAAAAGTTTTTCATCTTCACCTGTATGTATTGTAGAAGACTTGCATGGGTTTGTCAACCGGACAAGTCGGGAAGGGCGAATAGATACTTTCACCACTATCAAAGATGGTGGTGTAAAAGTATCTATCCACGTGGCACGTTTAACTGTGCCCTATCATTGTCTTGATGTCTTCGTCTCGGGGGCCGGCAGTTGTCACGCTTCAACCGCGAGGAGGATCAAGCAATGCACGATATGGAATCATGTTGAAATGGCTATGAGATAGTTCCAATAGTGCATATAGAAACATGATTTTCATTTATTCAAGTTGCTCTGAAATCGTTTAAAAAAATCTTTAGACTTTTTACATTTTCCGGCGGCGAGCCGCGAGAGCATTGTCACTTGTACCTAACCTGTTCCTGCATCTAAGATTTTCCTATTATTCTCCCAGCTGATATGTTGGGCAGACATCCATGCACATATGAACCTACACAAGTACAATTGATATATTAGGTAACTACATAGTAGTATACATGTTTAAACAGTAATTCAATATAAATACATCATACAACGTAAAACGAGGAAGTTTGTTTCTCTCGAGTCTAGAGCTACTGTAGTACATATTATAGTAGTAGTAGTATAGGTAAAATATATATATATATATAATTATATTCGAGGGAGATGAGATGAGATGAGTTGAGTTGGGTTGTAACTTCCAAGTTGGGCTGTTACTGTACATATACATACATACATACATACGATGATGATACATAGGTAGTCCTTGTCCTTCGATTTAATTGCTCATACATAGTTCAAGTACTATTACATATGTAGGAAGTATGTATGTAGTAGCGAACTCTTCATGATCAATGAACTTGAAGCTTTGTTATTATATATGTATATGTAAGCTCACGTTCCAAGTAACTTGTGACAAGTTCAAAGTAAAGCAAGTTTTGTCCTAGAGAGCCTTCAAAGTTACCTACCTAATGATATGTAACTTCAATTGAATAACTACTTTCAATTTCAACTTTGGATGATATGTATGTATATACTATCATAGACATACATAGTTTAAAGACGACGTGAGACTAATTATATAACCTAGGTATGATAATGATATGTACATATTCAAATTTTCAAAAAGTAGAGGTCTTCTTAACTATATCTTGATAGTATTATACAGTAGTATTCATTCATTCAATGATTTTCTCTTCAAACATTCCTCGGACAGGTTTAGAACTATATAAACTCATCTCAAACCCAGAATTGACCCCACGCCGCCTTAGCAGCGTCATCGCCCTCAAAGTGGAAATCAACGCGGATAATGTCTTCAAAGCCCTCCGGGAGATCTGGCTCGCGAAACCGGCGCTCATAATCGGCAAAAGCCACGTGGGGGAGGATCGTGCGCGATTCAGGATTCTGTTTAGTAGTGGGGCGGTGGAGAAGGATTAGTTAGTTAGTCAGGTGACTTTCAGGATAGGGCTTTTTTTTTTTTTTTTCTCTTCCCACGTGTTCCAATGAAATTTTTTAAATAAACGAAAAGGAAGGGGCTAGGAAAGGGAAGGCGGGCGCGGAGGAAAATGTGTGCAACGTACCAGACTGGGATTCGAGGCGCGAACGGCGTTGTTATGGCGGCATAGATGCGCGGATGCTGGGAAGTAGATGCAGCGAATGGGAACCTTCATCTCTTTGGCGAGCTGTGTCCAGTATGCCCTGGTCTCAGCGTCGGCATTTGTATTATCTATTTCGATCTTGCAATTAGCGATCTCTTTCCATTGACACTGGGCCAATTGGAGGCGCAGGATTAATGGCATGAGAGGAACTAAACAACAGGGAAATGTACATTAAAAAAAAGGCTTAAAGAGGAAAAATGACTTGTCCACAATGCAGCACTCCGGAAAAAAAAAATATGGCTCGTAAATATTCTTCGCTTACGTACCAACTGCCACCGAGACACCAGCAGCGAGATGCTCCTGCGCAGCCTTCAGGCATTTTTGGCGCTGCATGGATTGGTCAGTTGGACTTTGCTACACCGATCGGAAAAGACACCATAATCGGCAGCTCAGACCCCGGTCCACCCACGGCATCTTGACGGCAAGATCAAAGGGTTTTTGCAGGGGAAACATACGGTTTTGAGCATGTCCTGATTCGCCCGCTCGTAGCCCAGTGGCTTCAGATGCTTCCAATAAAATGTCGACTTGCCCGCTCCAGGGCTGCCGCAGAAGATGACGAGCTCGAGGGGATGCCGTCGTGAGAATAGTGACGATCCTACACCACCTCTGTTAATTCAAGAGATAGATGTAGGAAAGCATGTGACTTGACAGATGGGATTAGACTCGGCCTCGGGATGTTGCACGGAGGGGACGGGAAGAAGATGAGTTGGTGATAACCCGCATAGGAAGCCGAGGTAGGTTACATGCATACCAGGAGAGCTCGATGCATCGTCGAGGTACGATGCAGGGTCAAATGGTCGCACAATTTGCTCGGCAGCTGCACCAAGGAAGAACTCCTCCGGCGTTTTGAACGTGATCCTAACATTTGCCGCAAAACCACTGGGACTCACAGTTAGAACCCCTCCGACACTCATCCTTCGCCAAAACCCATGCCTACCTACCGGTCAACACTTGAATGATCGCCGGGCCGTCCTGCGGCATCCCCCACAAAAAAAGATCCTTGTAGGTCAATCCGCTCGTCAATATCAAGGTCGTAGTCGTCCAGGAACTCGTTCCACATGCTCATCCGCGGTTTTCTGTATTCATCATATTGGGTGGCAGCGTAGATGCTCATGGACACGCCCAGTTGACGCATTACGGCTGCAGACTTTTCCTTGAAGTTGGACAGACTCTTGGATTCACTCCGGCCCGCCTTCAACTGGCTCTGAAGATTGATGTTTTTCTGGTTCGAAAACACGACAACCTGATACCTGTAAAGAGGTTTAAAGATTCCCGATCAGTTCGTTGCCCCCAATCAGCAGCACGACGAAGGCGGACTCCGAAACACACCCGTTAGCATCGAGTTCCCTAATCCTGTCTGGAACCGTTTGGTGCCACCACTTCCAGTCATTTGAATCTCGTGCGAAACGGTTTCCCGACGACGTTGATATGACTGTCCCATCCTAAAATGTATCGTTGGTCCGTTATCCACCTGACGGCGAGGAGAAATTAAAGAGGGGAGAGGGGAAAAAAAAGGATAAGAGGAGCTCACAAAGTCAAATGCTGCCACCTTCCACTTCTTCTCTTTGTTTTCTGTAAGGCGTTTCTCTGCATGTTCTTTTGTATATCTCCCAGCCAGCAAACTCCGATCGACAGTCCGCCAAGATATCTTTTCCGGCTTCTTCTGGGAGTTCGGTGTGAAAAAGGCTGCGACGGTGGTTCCTGTACGAACATGTAACTATCAGGATATCCCCACAGGAGGAGCCCACGATTTGTGAGTTATGTCGGAACTGACTTGTAACTGTCGATTCGACTTTGCGCTTCCGTGGAGGCGGGGAAATTGCTGGTTTCGGGGACGCTGGCCGCTTGGTGCCAGCAGCCCTGCCCATTTTGAGCCTGTGAAATGGAAAAATGTTGTCAAACACAATCGACAGACCGGCTTGCATCAGATCTGGCACAGTAGGTAATGATATTGGGATCGGGAGCGAAGTTGTGCTGTTTATACTTTTTAGGGGTTGTTTACCTCTTCTTTGTACTGTACACACACAACACATGCGCATCAACTTTTCTTCAACATACATCAAAAAGTCCTACTGATAATGATAGTTTTTTTTATGAGTAAAATAAAATAACTTTTTATAATTAATAATTAATAATACATAATAAATGAACTCCGTCCTTTCTCTACCAAAATGCAACATTCATCATCATCAATCATGAAGCTAGCTTCCCAGCACTTGCTTAGTTTGAAAGAGCAAGAGGCTATCACTAAAGGATACAAGACAGGCTTGCTCTATTTAACTCGAGTGTCTAGTGATAGCCTATCTGCCTGCTCCAGCTTTACCGCAGACTTCAACTGCTCTTTCAAGCCAAGCAAGCGCTGGGAAGCCAGCTTCATGATTTCTGGATTGCTCCCGTCGGTCACGATAACGACCGCCTGGAGAACATAGCCGCCGCTCCGATCCAGCGGTATCATCTCCCTTAGAGCAGGGAGGGTCTGTCTGGGTGGTTGAGGGTCATGGCTGTCGGCCGGGAAGGTCAGGACACGGTACAGGAAGAGGACAATGTCATTGTGGATGAAGACATCCCCTTCCATGATATATTCAGTGACAAAGCTACAGAAAAAGTCAGCAACGACATGGACTTCTGCCACTTCGGGATGGCAACTTGCTGACCTATAGCCCCAGGCATTCATGGGAGTGAGCACATCCCCTCGCGGCAGAGTTGCGTTCGCCATCAATCGCGTTGTGACGGTGGTACGAGCGCCTGGCTCGGGGATATCCCTAAATTCGAGTCTCCATCGCTGGTCCTCAAAGTCATACCAGTTCCCTTGGTCTCCTTCAGCGGGCCGTTTATCATTGACCGTGGACCGAGCTGTAAACTGAGATAGAGGAACAGAACCAAAATCCTTCTCGGTGACAGGCCCAACGACCTGAGTGTAGAACATGGCTCCGTTGAGCATCTTAGTCAACCGCTGAATCTCCGGTGCCTGCAGGTCCTGGCTGCCGCCGATACGAGTGTTGACAGAACCCGGCCTGCGGTAGGCCTTGAAGACCAGGTGTCTTTCGAGCCGATGAGTAGGCTGCGCTGCCGTCAGGCCGGTCAGCTGCTGAAGGAGTTCATGATGCTGCTGTCCCGGCACCGATGCGAAGAGGAGCAATTCATGCATTGTTATTCCTAAATAGGAAAGATGTAGAGTCGACGAAAATATGTAGTAAAGATACACAACTCAGGAGTGACTAGGTATGATAGGTAAAGATTAGTCGGTCGGAAGATCGGACATTCACCTCTCCTTCTAGAATCAAGTGGATTTCTTCTAGTGATGAGGCTCAGCCGCTCAGGGAGATGCTCATGGATCGATGATAGATCATCCCCGTCCACCTAGGTATGGTGACTCAGCCGCTCAGGGTGATGCTCAAGATCGATGATAGATCATCCCCGTCCACCTAGGTATGGTGGTTCTGATACCCTGGTCAACTGGTTGGCTTTCTCCACCAGCTGTGCTTCGAGAAGAGTAGAACGGCGGCGTCTGACGCAAAAAGTATTCCGGATCATACTCTGTGTCAGAAATCCTATTTTATTCGTACATAACAGCAAGTTGCCTGATGAGACCTGCAGGCAGTGTTCTGGACACCAACAGGTTATGAGATATAATAAGTTGCGGCACTATCAACTAACAAAGAGGGCACTACCTAGGGCTCAACCCTATATGACTGGAATGGTACATACTTCTACTAATCAAACCGAACTTCCATACTTCAGTTATAACTTCAGGCTATCAATTGTCCAAGAAAGAATATCAATCTTACTCGTAGCACCTACCTATTCGCTTCGCTCATAGGCATCGATCTGGAAAGTCTTCATGTCGCAGGAAATGACTCCGAAATCATGCATGGAGTGCAGCCACCTTTATCAAAATGCAACACCGCATATATGTATATTATAACCAGTTACCACTGCTTATACATAGGATCCAACATGAAATCAGCAGTCGTGTTGAAAACCACACCACCCTCTTTATTGTTTCAGTTCACCAATCTTTCTCTCGCCTCGAGTTCTAGATTTCTCTATTATGCTGATTTTGAGACACCCGTGAAATTCCCCTTGCATCGATCGCACTGTAGTCATTCCCAATTTCCTATTTTGTGTATATTCTAGAATCTGCATGCATGTGTCTGGATCACTGATAAATGAAGGGCTGCCTAGATCTTTTCTGTTGATTGTTCTATTTGAGAGAAGGATGACATCTCCTGTCCTGATTATAATTGGAATATAAGTTGCAGAGGCAAAAGGTTATACAAAAAAGACAAACTCAATTCGGTATATGTATACAATAGAAATAACTGAGCGTATTAAGAGCATACAAAACACCAGCACTTGAGATTACGTGCCCTTCATTTGTCAGGCAAAATGACCACTGACTCGCTGGGCTTCTAGAGGAGATACTTGCAAAGCTTGTCAAGTTGTCAATGTGTAATAGCTCTGAAGTTGCATTTTCTATTGTCTACAGCGAAGTTAGACACCGTTATTACTATATATGTATTAATTTAGAGTTACCTGTCACTTTAGGAAAGAATTCTGAGGAAAAGCTTATTAGTTATGGCAAGAATTCGGACAGTTGAAGGGCAAATCTCGGCTGAGTCGGAAGATATTCCACAGCATAACCTCCGATTATTCATGACTCCTGAGATGAGATGAAGCTTACTATGATACTTTCATATTACTAATTCTATCATACATTCACTCCTTCTATACTCCATATAGGGTTATCGGTAATACGCTAACTTTTAACTAGCAGTGCAAAGTTTTCATAATAATAAATATGATAAATATGATACCTATGATAGGTGATTTCGAAAAAGCTAGGTACATACTTCTATTATTACTTATCTTATCCTTTGTTGTTTGTATATGCACAATGCCTGTCTGTGGGGCCAATTGCCAAGGACTAACTAAAAGTATATGACATCTGACTTGCATGCTTCACAACAGCTCATGATGAGCTCTATCTCATCCTCAAGCAAGATTATGCTGGATGTGGATAGGACATAATCTATCATGTATCGGTGGTCTGATCGATACATTTACCATTAACTTAATAGGTAAACAAGATTTTAAAACAGGATGATCAATATCATATGATGCAACCTTTTTTTTTTCTTTTTTTTTTCCTTTCTCCGAGCTCCGACTTGAGGTCTTCTACCAAGGTTCCAAGACAGACCGACGTCCCAACTTGGTATAGACTGAGTAAAGTCCCGATGGCCTCGGCCAGTTAAACGGTCTTTCTTCTTTTCTTATGATGATATGATAGGATACGATAACAACAATTTCTTGCTTCTTGTTTGCTCTTGCTGACTCTAGTTAGGTAACTATCCGCGGATACTGTACTAATACTATACATACTCTCATTGAGATCCTTTCAATTCATTGACCACCATTAGTTAGACACTCTCATCTATCTAAGTTACCATATCATATCCCATCATCCCACTTACAGTCTCTAATCTCCCCCCACACCCCAAAACGGACGAACAACTCTTCCTCCCCGCCAACTTTATTTAAAGAACAGTTCACTTATCAATCCGTCCATCGTCCTTCTCTCCGTCCTTCTCTGTTTGCTTCGTGTCCGCTCTCTCTCGCTGCCCGTTACCGATTTCGATTACCGATTTATCCAAGATTGTTAACCCTCCCACTCACTCACTGTTCACCGAGGGCACAACACGTCGTTTCTGCATCACATCTCTTATTATTAATAATTAATCCTCCCGTTACCTGTCCACCCCCATTGACCGCAATGCGTGTGACAACCGTTCTGCGAGAGGCCGCCCGAACCCCGTTGATCAAATTCATTGGCAAGCGCACTATTCCTGGTAGGTTCTTTCTTTTAGAGAGGATAAGGAGGATAATCAATGGAGAGGAAAAGAAAGAGGAAGAGACAGAAGGGAAGAGAGAATGAGAATGAATGGAACTCTTGCTGACTAGCTATTCTGCCAGCCACTGTGGATCACACTCCTACGGCCCATCCGGCCTCGCCCTCTCAGACACTGCCCGACTCATTCGCCGCATATCGCTCCAAGGCTCAACAGCATGGCCCGCTGAACAATCCGAGTCGGCTCTCCTCCCTCTCTCACGGGGTGATCGGTCGCACTCCCGGTTCGGCCCTCGGTCCCATTAAGCCCAACAAGGGAGAATTCTTTGACCGAGTCGAGCTGCCTGTACGCTTCCATCGCATGCCATGGACGCAGGCCGAGATCGATGCAGTGGAGACCGGCGGTGCAAGCTTGGTCCCATAATCAGACAAGATTATAATAATCATGCATAAGCCCAAGAAAGGACGTCAATGACGATTGATGTTAATGGATGAATGTGGCCTTCGTCCAGACAAAGGAAAAATGGGAGGTGGAACATCATGAATATCACTCATGTGGACACACATCACAGACATATATTCATTCTCTTGGTTTCATCCTAAGCCCAAATGATGGATCTGACAGTCAGCTGTGATCAGGGCAATCCAAACCACAGACTTTTACCAACTTATATCGTTACAACAATTTCAACATGGCCGCTCACCATATCCTGGCCGCCCCCTAGGATATTTCGGAAGTGGCAGCAGAGGACAATGTTCGTCCTCTCTGATATTCTTACTTCTTCTTTCTTTCTTTCTTTTTTTTCGATGCCTTTTCCTCTTAGTAACAGGACAGGCGATTGATTCTCCCTATGTCTTCATAGCTCTTACTGTCATCTACCACTTGCTGGTTGACTCCTATATCACTAATGGTCTGTCTGCGTGTTCCCTGAGGGGGAAATATTTCATAGACCGTTGTACTTATGTTTCAGATTAAAGTTTCTTGAAAACATGCAGATGGAGTCTTGACTCTTGGTGCTAGTCTTATGGCGGCTTTTCTCCTTCCCATTCTTGTCATGATATATAGCCGGCAGAAAGGAGGGTTTCGTTATTTGGTAAGCCAACTAAACAAAATCCAAATTGTAACCACCAATTACTGGAGGGTTTAGAACTATTGAGCAAGTAAAGTCGTAGAGTGTGATATTTTGATCAGTTTTTTTTTTTTTTTTTCACTTGGCATAATTGATTAATGCTAGCGTTTGCTTTGGTACGGTACGTGCTTTAGCAGTACCGCTATGATACATACTACTACTATTGTTCGCTTCCTATTACTCTTCTTTCTAATTGCTAATAAAATTCTTGCTTCGTGTTCGATACGTCAGCGCAAATACCGCCTCCTTTTACAGATCTGACCCAGCAGGTTAGTTGACATTCATTTCCCCCGAAGCGAGTAGAGAGAGCACTCGACGGGAATCTCTATATCTGCGCCAGACGGTCCCCCAAGGCGTCCTGGAACATGAGCACTGGTTCCAACTCGGTCTCGTTTGAAGTCCAATGGCCCGAGGACGGTCATATATATATATACCTACCTATAGTAATATATTTGATAGTATACTCTATACTGTATAGTATATACATACATATATATATGGCGAGAGCGAACCGGTACTAAATAAAATACTAATGATGATGCCGTAGCTAGCTCGATCAGCCTCGTCATATCATACATAGAAAGCTGGGAATGCTTATAGGCAATCTTATTAATTCAATTACCTATACTCGTTTGTGGCCCTCTATAGGCTCCGGTTGAATGCATATGAGGACGATGGGGAAGGGGCCCCGCGACCTCATACAAAACCTTTTAACTAAATTGGCTTATAGGGGTCCTGCTTACTGCCCTTAAGCATGCCAAATTAATTAATAATGCTGCCCCTTTCTTTTTTTCCCTCAACGTTATGACTTCAAATCCCAAACACCATGCCTTTGCTCAAAGAGATCATTGATATATTCTAGGGATCCGGAGGCAGCAGAGGCCGTATTATAAAAACAAGCATTCTAGGTATATAGAATAATCTTGTCCATGATAATGTAATCATTTATGAACGTTGAGGGCTCTAGCACGACTAAGCACGATACATACTACCCTATGCATGTTCATTCTTTGGTGAATACATATGTGCCATCTCGGCGATGATAAAGGCTAAAAAGCGTCAGAACTTGCACATGTGATCATAAAGCACTGCACTGTAGGTTTTTTTTATTTTATTTTATTAGTGAATCGGAATGATCAATCCTTTGTGATCTGAATCAAACAATCAACTTGACCTGCAACACAACAATCAAATTGCTCACGCCTTATAACAGCACTATAACAGCACGATTGAAACAAACGAACAGCTGCAGTCATCATAGTAGTACTTACCTACTTATTACATGCAGCACTCCTCCAGATCCCAACAGCCGCCTCCCAGAAAACAACAACAGCACAACAGCAGCGGCAACATGATGATGATGCATATGGCATCAAGTCACAAAAGCAAGACCACCGGTACTAGTCCTCCTGCAGCAGCAGCTGCCGCCGTTCAAGTTGGATCATCTCCTCAGGCTACTGCTAGTACTGCTAGCTATAATAATACCGGCGGCGTGCATGTTGTGACTATGTTCAAACTCCTCCTTTTCGAGCCACTCTTCCCTACTTCGGATTTGGATTTGGCAGATGCAAGCCATTGGAAATCCACCAATGGCAACGTGGGCGTCTTGGTCGCTAGTGACCAGGTCGAAAACCTCCTCGGTTCGCCGTCGATGATCTCTGAATTTCAGAGCTTGAGGTTTATCGAGTGGCTTTCCGTCCATTTGGCTCAAAGTCAATATTTTGAGTCCTGGTAAGTGATCGATCAGTCATGACTTTTTTTTTTTGGCTGTTCTTTTTCCTGTTTGGTTATAATTACTAACTAGCGAACGAATCTCACCAGGGGCGTTCACAGGATGTTCCTTTATCGCCACGAAGGAGTGGCCAAAGCAGGAGTGGTTCTGAGGAGATAGATGATCAAGCGCCGCTGCGCCAAATGGCAAAACCTATTATTGCGAACGTACTGATCAAATAGGAAAAGATATTGGCGTTTGGACTCATTTCTTTTTTTTTTTTTTGCTTGCTTGCTTGCAGTCTCAAGGAAAGACAAGTATGCACACCTGCTTTTATACATATGGGATATATGTATATATATATCCCACACGATATCATATCACGGATTGATTTGATTGCAATTGGCGACCGGCTTCGAGGTGGACTGGGGGAGCTTCAATTGATACATACCTCATATATGTATGTAGGTAGAGAATGATAATGATAGGTAGCTAGCTCAGGTCGACCACATTATTATAATTAAAGATTGGGGGTTTCCAATTCTATCTTGTTCCGACCTCAGTTCGCTTTCTTCCTGCAGAGTCCTGCAGCTGTTTCTACATATCACTAAACAAGCCTGCGTTTTAGTAAAACAGGTCAAATGAGCTGGCTGTTTCGATTTCATTGAAACGGTACTGAAAACCCGTCTGTGTTTGTTTGTTTATCCATCTCTGGATATTCGTTGACATTAACAGGTACATGTAGGTCATAGAACTTCCTTCGATCAAACCTTACATAGGATAGCAGATATTCTTTGGAAACAGCTCGCCTGGTCAAAGTCCCGGGGCAATATCCTTTAAGTTAGCTTCGTAGTTCTACTTGTAGGCTTTGAACACTATTCTCCAACACAAATTCATAACTGACATCATCTGCCGTTCCTGGAACCACTAACAACATACACGGATATATATGTATCTCAATCATTCGTTTCGTTCATTTCTGGTGGTGTCTATAAAATCCCCTATGCCTACAGGAATTCTCTATATACTAATATGTTATTCCTATGGGAATCCGCTGTGCCTATTCTATAGGGATTCAGAATCCGTTTTGCCTTAGAATCCCCCATGCGCACAGGACTTCCCTATGCTAATAATTCGCTGACTACGTATGTAGATGTTCCAGGGCACCGGAAGGTTAGGTACGTAATGAATTGTTATATGGAATTTCTGTATGTATAGGGGGCTCTTATGGGCATAATCGATTCCTAGAGACACAGCCAGCGGATATGTATGGGTATAACAGTAAGTAAGTTAGCAAAGGGGATTTCTGTATGTATGGGGGGTTTCTGGAGGCGTAGGGGATTCTTATGGGTTCCTAATCCTATATATAGGCACAGCAGATGAGCATAGGGAATTCATGTAGGCATAGGGGATTTCTCATAGGCATAACCGATTCTTATCATATGGTGGTATGTATAACGAATCAGTGTAGGGAAACTCCTGCACATATAGGAGACCCGGAGATAAGGATTTTCTATATAAAGGCATAACTGACTTCTGCAGGTATAGGGATTTTTGTCCGCACAGGAGATCTTTGTAGTCCAATAGGTAGTATAATAACAGATTCCTACAGGTATGAGTATGGGTGATTCCTTTAAACATAGGTGGTGATTTTGTTTATAGACATAGACAATTTCTACCTATAGACAGAACAGCTTATTATTTGAAGCGATGGTTTATCGTAAAAATGAAACGTAAAATGTCACATGTACCTATGATAATTGAAGGCCCAGGATTCAATTGAAAAGGATTGGAAATGAATTTATTATTGACTATTACGACGGTGAAGAGATATTGATATCAAGTCATACATATCAACAATTGCCAGTGTAAAGCAGTCAAATAAGTAGTTAGTCAGTGTCACCTCCATGGGCTTGACACTTGTAGAATTCGATCATTCAATTGCAATTACCACGTCTGAGGGATTTAAGTCTTAAAAATCCCCCATTCGCCACTCTTTTAATGCGTCTTGCGATTTTGTCGTATGAGGATGATCTGGACCTAAAACCCGTATTCGCATCCGAATACAGTCCTCCATTAGTGCCATGGCCTCCTTATCTCGGCCTTGTCCCTTGAATATGAAAGCTAGATTATTCATGCCAGTTAAGGTGTTCGGATGCTCCTCGCCAAGCACCCTCTGACATATCTCCAATTCCTTTACCTGTAGCTCCTCCGCTTCCTTCCACCGTCCCTGCGTCTCGTAAGTAAATGCCAGGTTATTCATGACTATCAGCGTGTCCGGGTGTTCCTGCCCCAGCACCGTCTTTCTCCTCTCCATCACTCGCACCTCCAGCACCTCCGCTTCCTTCCACCGTCCTTGATTCGAGTAGGTCGATGCCAGGATAACCATGCTGGCTAATGTGTTCGGGTGTTCCTGTCCCAGCACCGTCAAACTCGTCTCCATCGCTCCCACCTGCAGATCCTCGGCCTCCTTCCACCGTCCTTGATTCGAGTAGGTCGATGCCAGGGCAGCCATGCTGGTTAATGTGTCCGGGTGTTCCTGCCCCAGCACCGTTAAACTCGTCTCCATCACTCGCACCCCCAGCTCCTCCGCCTCCTTCCACCGTCCTTGATTCGAGTAGGTCAATGCCAGGGTAGCCATGCTGACTAATGTGTTCGGGTGTTCCTGTCCCAGCACCGTCAAACTCGTCTCCATCACTCGCAGCTGCAGCTCCTCGGCCTCCTTCCACCGTCCTTGATTCCGGTACGTCAATGCCAGGTTACCTATGCTGCTCAGCGTTGAAGGATGTTCTGGTCCCAGTGCCCGCTTATATGCATCAGCTGCTTGTTTGTTCATTTTCTCTGCTATGCCGTAATTTCCTTTTTCATCTGCAAACCAACCAGCAGCAAAAAGGATCGAAGCCCACCTCT